>JASANA010005530.1:0-37274 GCA_030248095.1 Ptycholaimellus sp. GST1_10
GGCACTGGAGCCAGCCTACGCCGGCATTTGGCCTCCGCAGTTCCCGCCGCCGCCGCCAGAGCAACCCGCCGCCGTCGAGCACAAGCCGCCCATGCTGTGCGATCTGCGGCCCGCCTTTCCTTGCTTTTCGAGTGATTTTGGGTAAGTGGAAAAGGTTTGAGGGAGCTGATGGAGTGTCTTGGCAGGAGTCGCCGAGCTTCGCCGAGGCAGAGGAAAGAGGAGGAGGAAGATGCTGACGCTACGCAGGAGCAGACTGACGTGATGGAGGGAGAAGAGGTGCAGATGGCTCTCCGACCTCTGCCAGTGGCGACGACGGAGAAAGCCTCAGCGGAGCAGTCATGGAGGACAAGGAAGAATCGCTCAGCGCTCATCAGGTCCCCCGAGCTTCCGTTATATTTTTCCAAACCTGGCTTCGCTTGTGCAGGAGGAGATAAAACAAGACAGAATCGCTACAGAAGGAAACAGTCATCTGCCAAGGCGGGGAGGACAAAGCCGGAACCAAAACCCAATCTTCAACCGTCGAACTGGTCCACTCACAAGGCAAGCCATCATGCTAGTGGATTGAAGGATCTCCAGTGTTGGACCTTTCAGGAGTCTTGGCAGAAGCAAGCCGTCTGGGCAAAGATGAGGGCGAAGGCAACTCGCTCGAACTCTTCCCTGAGGCCCTCGCCTCGACTGCGAAAGAGGAAGAGCAGGCTGTGGATCAGGAAGTAGAGAACATACTACGCCCTCCAGCCGCCTCCTCCATCCTTCCCAACGACCCTTTCTCCGACATCCTTCTTTTTCCTCGTCTACTTTGCTCCCCTGCTTGTCCATGACTGAGAATGCACCCCTTTCAGTTCAGGAAGCGGGGCCCTCGCATACGGCGGGGCCCTCGCCCTCCGGCCTAAGCAACGGAGCAGTGCTAGCCGGTGCCAAGGAGAAGGGAGAGTTGGATAAGAGGGCGGCAGAAACAGGAGAATCCACCGTCTTCGACCTCGTCGATCTCTCAGGTCCTCTTTCATCTCAATTCATTTTTTGCGCGGCCGCAGCGTAATCGGTTTGGAGAGCCCGCGGGAAAGCAGATGCCGCCGCCAGCAAATCCAGCGCAGAAGGAGCTCAGGGTGAGCGCCGATCTGGACAAGGTTGGCTCTTGTTATTCCCTGACCAGGAGAAGAGAGAAGAAGTGTGCAGATGATCCGAGCCCAGTTGGTGGAGTTAAAGTTGGGGCCGGCGGGTACGCCCAGCCCCAGCGAAGCTTCCTTCCACACCGCACGCAGCCCTGACGACTCTATCTAGACTCCCCTCCCAGCTCCTCTCATCTTCTCATTCTCGCTTCCTCTCTCTTCCCCAGCTATCCATAGTCTGCCATCTAGCTCAGCCAAGGCTTCCAGTGTTGCATTCCAGTCACTTCTTTTTTTGCTCTTTTCGGCTAGTTGTTGTATAGTGGTTTGGAGAATCGAGCTTTTTTGGCCTAAAGTTTTGGTGCTTATTCCAGTGCGAGCAGAATTGTTTTCAGCTTTATGGGTATTTCGAGAAATAAAAAGGAAGGATCATTTAAAGAAACATGCTACAATCGATCTGTTTACAAATATGGCATCGCAAAAAGTGATGTAGAATTACAAACTAATATTGATTAATTAAATGCGAGGTACAGTGAAGATGATCAAGGTTCCGCAGGTATTTTTTAGCAATTCACTATCATGCGAAGTCATCTTCCTTCCGATTATTCTCATGGTACTGAGATGGGAAAAAGGAAGACCTGATTGACATAAGAAATTGTAGAAACAAATTTTCTGCTTTCTCCGCTGGCACTCGTCAATCTCGAAAAATTGGTGTTCGTAAGTAAAGAGCTAGGCAACCCACCGTTTTATTTGTCAACCCTAGCTTTGTTCTATTTTTGTAACGTCTTTAAGCAAAACAACTACTAATAGGCTCCAAAAAGTTGCAATGCACAGCTTCCACTTTTGCTTCCACAATCTTTATAAAATTTTTCAAGCCGATTAGTTTTTACAACTACAGCAAACAATGAGTTTTTACATAAACTAACGCGATTTCGCGATAACCAACAAAGTCAAATTGACAAAACTGTCCATAATCGGTAGAATGTCATTGGTTCTTGCGCAGTATAGAGCAGGATCCGCCACGCTGGAGACTGATTCTCACCTCCGAAGTTCGGCTTTTAAAAGGTCTTCAATCCATTTAATGGGGTACCAACTCATTACCCCTTCAAACACTTATCAAGCGATTGAGGTAAAATATAATAAGAATCAATGAAGGAAAACTCGATTGACAAGCTAATTGGCTAGCTGGCTAGCAGATAAAAAAGAATAAATGAAGAGTACTGGTAGACGATTCCAGCCATGTCGAACATGATCCTGGAAGCTTTCATGGCCGCCTTGTCCGGCTTGTCCGCCATGTACACCACACGACGGATTCCTCAACAATCCAGCCTCTTCTTACATTCATCTGGCATTCACTCACATCAGCCTCACCTGCCTGAATGATGAGTTTGGCACACTCGTTGCAGGGGAACAGGGCCACGTAGATGGTGCAGCCCTTGAGATCCGCACTGATTTTGTTCATGATTGCATTCATCTCTGCGTGGCAGACTGGATGAAGAGTTGTGAGACTCAAAGGGGCGGAGCGGGGGGTTGAGGAAAGGGAACCGAAAGTGTACTTCTGCTGCAGGGGGTCTTCAGAGCTTTTGCCCCAGGGCATGCGATCATCGTGGCAGCCCGCCGGCATACCGTTGTAGCCGATGCCCACGATCTTCTTCTCCTCGTTCACGATGCATGCTCCCACCTGCACCTTCTCTTTCCTTTCTTTTCAATTGGCAAAGGCACGACATACACACCACTGCATGCTGAGGGAAGGAAATGAAAGAGAAGAGAGACATTGCTGCGTGCTCGCTATGCCAAGCTATGCACTAAAACTGCAAATAGCTCCTGGGAACACAGGATGAGGGATTGGAAACTCTTACAGACTGCAGAGCCTTTCCTGAAAGGTTTCCCGGCCTCCATAAGCCTCTCCAGCACCTTCCTGCCATTCTAGCCCTGACCTGGGTGTTTGGGTCCTTGCTGCGCTGGGCTGAGAGGCAGGCGACAGCCATGAAGTAGTCCTCCCAGTCCAGATATTCCTTCCGCTTTTCACCCCCCTCCTCCGCATCCCACCTTTACCAATCAATCACAAATCCACAGAAGGTGTTAGGCGGAAAGGTTAAAACTTAGTAGGCGAATTCTGAGGATGTAATCTGCCCTTGACCGGCGTTTCACCCAGGCCAACAGCGGCGCTGTCCAGCTCTTCCATTTGCAAACCCTTACTCAGCCGTTGGGCAAGTTCATCAGCCTCCATTTCTATCCCTTCTGCTTCCTTTACTGTCAGTTGTGTTGCCGTTTGAAATGAAGGAGATAAGGCTGCTTCATGATGTGGGAAAGAGCTGAGTCAGTCCTCTCTTTACTCGTCAACTTAGTGAGCGGCCAGAGAAAAGAGAAATAGAGCGAAATGAGGACTGAGAAAGAAGGAGTGCAACGCCAATGCGGAAGATCAAAAAGGCAGCTCTACTCGGCAATGATGGGACCGACAGAGCGAATTCCCTGCTCGTCAATCTGGTAGGCCTCAAACTGCGGCAGCGCAATCGCACAACGCTTCTTCACCTACAATTGTGATTTTTTAGCTCGATGGAAATAGATTGAATACTCAGTTCTTTTTCAAATGGGCCTTTATAAATCGATGGTGAAAAATAGCTTTTGGCTTTTATCTGCTCTGGCTTGAAGAACTGAGGAGGGAGAGGGAGAACATTGTTGATGCAGCTCTTGAGAGCGGCGATGGCTTCCTGAGGGGTCATGTTGGGTCGGTAGAGTGAGTCGAGGATGGAGGTGGCAAAGCGGCCACCGAAGCCCTGAGCCAGGGTGTTCGCTTCGAACTGCGTCCCCAGGTAGTCCATCATCGTCAGATAGCCCCCGCCCTCCTCCTCGTCATATCCCCCCAGTATCAGAAACACCAGGTACTGATCCTACAACGCTTCTACATTCTATCCGAGCTCTTGGATGAAATGGGAGAGAATGGGCGAACCCGACTGCGAAGAGAGGTGGCGAGGTTGCGGCGGATCCAGTGGGCAGAGGCCTTTGGCGTGAGTTCGTAGCCGTTGCGCATTTTGTAGAGCTTGAGGTTGGCCTTCACGAACTCGGAGAACTGGACCGGGTCCCCGCCCTCTCCGTAGCAGAGCATCATCGTCTTGGAGCTTAGCTCGTAGGCCTGAGAGAAGCTATTTGTGACTGGGAAAGAGAAGGAATGAAGAAGAGAAAAGGGGTCACTTTGGTGCCGTCCTGTTTGAGGGTGATGGCGCCCATGAGGAAGTCCGTCTGGTCTCCGGCCACAATCACGAACTTATCCGTCCGAATCCCCAGCAGACACTGCATTCCCGACATCCTTCCAATGCTCCTACACCACCCCTTTTTCACTCACTAACTGCAACGCTTGCCAATTCTTTAACCTACAAATGAAACGGAGACTGGAATAGCAAAGTGGGACTGGCGAAATCTGAAGCCTGGCCAGCGGTGAGAATGCGACTGAGCCTGCTGTGTCAGGCACGCATGCGCCATTACAACGCATCAGCTATATATATATACATCGTCCGCCCTGGCGCCCTCTGCCTACTTTTTCAAAGGTCCTCCGCCAAAGCTAGGACAACTGCTGAGAAAAGAATCGGGAAATGAAGCTGGAGGAAAAGTTAGTTGCTGTAAGCGATGAGTCTTGGAGAAGGTGTTGGAGGCGGCTGGCGTCAAGAGCGCAGCGCTCAAGACCAGCCCCACCGATTTGGCCAAGTTTTCCGCAGACATAATCTCACTCTCGTCCATGGCAATGAAAAGGGCCTTGAGGTGTGTAAAGGGAGAGATGTCTCCAGTGTTTCTTTTCAAGTGACAACTTGTTTGACTTTATATAATGCTGACATAATATTCAGATGCCGTTAAAATATTCATCCACACTTTTCTTTGTTCGTTTTTATTCTCTTTTGTCAGCTAACCTTCGCAATTATGGATATTTTTTAATGTTGTAAAAAATTGGAATAATATTGAAACTTTGGCCGTTTCGATTTATATCTAGGCAAAAAATTAGTAATTTGTTGGAACCGAAGAAACGCCGAATATTTCACTCTTTTGGACCAGTTCTGCTCTGATTTGTTCTTGGTGGCCCTAAAGAGGGCCGTTGGGATGATTGTTCGAAGGTGGGCATGTGGGGATGTTTATGCCTTGGCGGCGGTCTTCTTGGGCAGAAGGACGGCCTGGATGTTGGGGAGGACGCCGCCCTGGGCGATGGTCACACCGTGGAGAAGCTTGTTGAGCTCTTCGTCATTGCGGATGGCGAGCTGGAGATGGCGGGGGTTGATGCGGGTCTTCTTGTTGTCCCGGGCGGCGTTGCCGGCCAGCTCCAGCACCTCAGCGGCCAGGTACTCCATGACGGCGGCCAGGTAGACCGGGGCTCCGGCGCCCACCCGCTCCGCGTAGTTGCCCTTGCGGAGGTGACGGTGGATGCGGCCGACGGGGAACTGAAGGCCGGCGCGGCTGGAGCGCGTCTTGGACTTCCCACCCGACTTCGCCTTGCCTCCCTTGCCACGGCCGGACATCTTGCACTTTCTTGGACTGCGAAGAGGACTGGACTTGAGCTGTGAGTGAACAATGTCTGACTGAGGTCTGGGGGGCCTTCTAATAGGCCTGGGAGGGGATGGGGGCGTTTGGGCGGGAAGGCGGGAGACACGCGCATTGGCCCATTCAAATGTGTGTACACGCACTCACCCCCAGCAAGCCGCATAAAAGAGGGCCCTTTGGGGGGCTGAGGCACAGTCTAACGCCCAACTCGGAGACAGCACAGCTCAAGAGCCCAAGTCCATCATCGCCATGCCGCCGAAGCCATCGATGAAGGGAGCCAAGAAGGCCGCCAAGTCCCAGAAGAAGCGCAGCGGGGACAAGAAGCGCCGCCAGAAGCGCAAGGAGTCCTACTCCAGCTACATCTACAAGGTGATGAAGCAGGTCCACCCCGACACCGGCATCAGCTCCAAGGCCATGTCCATCATGAACTCCTTCGTGAACGACATCTTCGAGCGGATCGCCGGGGAGTCCTCCCGCCTGGCCCAGTACAACAAGCGCTCCACCATCTCCTCCCGCGAGATCCAGACCGCCGTCCGCCTCCTCCTCCCCGGCGAGCTGGCCAAGCACGCCGTCTCCGAAGGCACCAAGGCCGTCACCAAGTACACCTCCTCCAAATAAGGAGTGTACCACCCCCAACATCATCCCAACGGCCCTCTTTAGGGCCACCAATCTCAAATCAGAACTCAGAAAGACACTTTCCGAGCAAAAAGGAAAGCGAAAATAATCGAGCGCAAAATCTACAAATGTTGAATGTTTTGAACACAAACGCAATAGAAAAAAGCAGAACAAACAAAAGAAAAAGAAGCATTTTTAAAGCACCAACCAGATTTTATCCAAGTTTTGACATTTGGCGTTCAATCTTAAACGTTACTTTGAAAAGCTCATTATTCAAAAAACAAAATTTTGGCCTATGAAATATAAATTTATTTCCAAATTCGCAATTGCAGTGCGTTTAATCTGTCATATCGTTACGTTATTCGCGCAGCTAGAAAATGTGGATAAAATTACTTTTAAGTTTTAACTAAAAACTAAAAAGCTTTTCAAGCTTTTTAAAACTTTGTGAAAAAAACATGTGATTTTTTAATTTACCTAAGCAACTAATACACAAAAATTTGTAAAGAATTTTAAGGAAGCTTGCATTTTGCTGTTGCACTTTGCATCACTTTGCGTGCTGTATGCACTGTTGGGAGGTAAAATATTTCTTGGGATGAGCAAGAAGGTCTCCCACTAATCATACAGGGTTGATTCGTTGGAGTAGGGCATGGGCGCAATAGAAGAATTCCCTTGCTTGCCTATTTTTTGAATCCCAGACAAAGGTATGCCATAGCTTTGGCGGGAAAAGCCTTGGCGCCAAAATCAGGGGCGTGGCCTAGGTTACAGCGTGAGAGTGCAGCACCTGGGAGTGGATAAAAGGGGGCCTCTTAGTCCAGAAGGGCATGAATTGACTCGAACTCGAGGGACTCCCAGTTCAAGACTCCATCAGCAGCAATGGGCGGACGCGGCAAGGGCGGCAAGGGTCTGGGCAAGGGCGGCGCTAAGCGGCATCGCAAGGTCCTCCGCGACAACATCCAGGGCATCACCAAGCCCGCCATCCGCCGTCTGGCGCGCCGCGGCGGCGTCAAGCGCATCTCCGGCCTCATCTACGAGGAGACGCGCGGGGTGCTGAAGGTGTTCCTGGAGAACGTGATCCGGGACGCCGTGACCTACTGCGAGCACGCCAAGCGCAAGACCGTCACCGCCATGGATGTCGTCTATGCACTCAAGCGACAGGGACGCACCCTCTACGGATTCGGCGGCTAAAGCATCCCTACACCATCGCCCACAATTCATCATCCCAACGGCCCTCTTTAGGGCCACCAAACTTCCATCAGAAGCCATGTTTCGAAAAAGCAAAGCATAAACAAGGGAAAAGACAAGGAAACGAGTGCTAGCAAGACGCTGCTGCAGACAAGGCCCAGGATTTCCTATTGAGAACACTGAACACTAAGAACACTAAGAACACTTTGGAGAACACTAAGAAGACTTCTCATTAGGTGCGTTATTGAGAACACTTATACTTAACATACTCCTGCTCGGGTTGACGTTGAGCTAGGTGCCAGATTCGACCTGTCCTCGCTTGCCCCAAGTCTGCTGGTTGAGGTGCAGGTGGAATTTTGCATTTTGAAGCAGTACAACATGTGCTACAGATGTTTCAGTCAAAAAAGTCAAAAAATAGCACATTTTAGTGTTCCCAATAGGTGATATTATTGGGAACACTAATGAAAAATTTTGCATTAGTGTTCTCAATAGGTGCATATTAATGGGAACACTTTTTTTCACCCTTAGTTTGCCAAGATTTTTGACTAGATGCATCTAAAATGGTAACTGTCTGCCAGTGCCTGTGCTGTACTTTTGTTCTTAGTAGAAATAGGCTTTGTTTTAATTTCTATTTTTTTGTTAATTTTCCCATAATTACTTGAAAATGAATTTGGTTCTGTTTCTTTATTTCATGCATGCCACATGCCAATATCAATTTGAACGGTCTCCTTTTTCTCGGAAATGGCATCAATTTGGGCAGCATCTAAACAAATGCATCACTACAGAATGAAGATGGAAAGAGGCCATAAAGTTGTCCAGACTTCTACAAAATTAGGCACGGACCAATGAAAAAACTGACGTCAAAGTGAGACCCAATTGACTAAACCTCGATCAAAAATTGGCAAACTTTCATACTGCCAGTATGCCTCTTCTAAGCAAAAGTGCTGAATCTAAATGGCGTAATGCACTAAAAACTAGATGAAGGGTGAAACATTACTCATCATCTTCCTCTACTCTAACAAGGCCATCAAAAAGGGTAGGATTCTCCATCTGTCGGGCCAGTAGGCAGCATGTAAGAGCATGTAAGCATGTAAGTATGTAATATGTAAGAAGTGTATGAACACTAATGGCCAGTGGCGGATTTAGGGGGAAAAAGGGGGACGTTCCCCCCCCCCCCCCAAACGAATTTCGGTGGGGGGGGGGGGGGAATTCCCTCCCCCCCGAAACTTCCAGGAAGGGGAAAAATTTCACCATTTTAGATGCATCTAGTCAAAAATCTTGGCAAACTAAGGGTGAAAAAAGTGTTCCCATTAATATGCACCTATTGAGAACACTAATGCAAAATTTTTCATTAGTGTTCCCAATAATATCACCTATTGGGAACACTAAAATGTGCTATTTTTTGACTTTTTTGACTGAAACATCTGTAGCACATGTTGTACTGCTTCAAAATGCAAAATTCCACCTGCACCTCAACCAGCAGATTTGGGGCAAGCGAGGACAGGTCGAATCTGGCACCTAGCTCAACGTCAACCCGAGCAGGAATATGTTAAGTATAAGTGTTCTCAATAAGGCGCCTAATGAGAAGTCTTCTTAGTGTTCTCCAAAGTGTTCTTAGTGTTCTTAGTGTTCAGTGTTCTCAATAGGAAATAGTCCCCAGACAAGGGCAAGGCAAGCCAAAAGGCTAGAACCACCGCATCTGACTTGGCAGTAGTGGATGCCGGGGTAGGTGTGGAGGAAGCGAGAAGAAAACTGGAAGTCCTTCGCGTACTCCTCCAAGTGTTCCCAAGCCTTGGAGCTGGCTGGAGCTGAAACTCCTCACAAAACGCTCTTTCTCCAACTAAATATCAAGCAAAACGGCTTGAGGCTGTTAACTGTTTTATTTGTGAAAAATTAGCGCGGAGTAGACTCAAAATGTACTCTTTAAATTCATTTTTAACGCTGTATCCTTGTTGGCATATGAAATGCCTATGTAAATTCGTTTCACTTCATCTCGTGAATTATTCGAACATGGAGTTTTGCGAGCTGTCTAGATTTCGAAACAAGTAAACTATTATGATAAGCTTATAGTTGTATTTTTTCTCCTTTTTTCATTTTATCTAAGAAAGACAACGTTCTTTTTTCTTCTTCCCTGCCTTGCTGATGAACATTTTGAAAAGAAATCACAAGACGAGTGCGCCACTTGAACACAAACAAGCGGAGCATGGCCTTGAAGCTGTAAATGTAGGTATCAAGCAGCCCTCAGATTTGGCGGGACCGAGGAGTTTGGCCATTTGAATGTGCCCAACCGACACCCCCGCCATGCAAGCGACCAATGAGAGGCGCCCATTTTCCCGCCCAGCCCTCCCCTGGCCTATAAGTAGGCCCTCTCCACGCCACTCCTCATGAGAGAATAGCAGTTCCAGTCCTCTTCAGTCCAAGCTCCACCGAGTTCATCCGAGATGGCCCGTACCAAGCAGACAGCTCGCAAGTCCACCGGCGGCAAGGCCCCCCGCAAGCAGCTGGCCACGAAGGCCGCCCGCAAGTCCGCCCCCGCCACCGGCGGCGTCAAGAAGCCCCACCGCTATCGCCCCGGCACCGTCGCCCTCCGCGAGATCCGCCGCTACCAGAAGTCCACCGAGCTGCTCATCCGCAAGCTCCCCTTCCAGCGTCTCGTCCGCGAGATCGCCCAGGACTTCAAGACGGACCTCCGCTTCCAGTCCTCGGCCGTGATGGCGCTGCAGGAGGCGAGTGAGGCGTACCTGGTGGGACTGTTCGAGGACACGAACCTGTGCGCCATCCATGCCAAGCGCGTCACCATCATGCCCAAGGACATCCAGCTCGCCCGGCGCATCCGTGGAGAGCGTGCCTAGGTCCTGCGCTTAGCCTCCCACCCAAACCCTCTCATCATCCCAACGGCCCTCTTTAGGGCCACCAAATGACCAGATCAGAAGCAAGCTTTCAAACCGATGCAGGTGAAATTAAACCACGGCAAATGCATGGAGCAAGGCTGCAACTTAGCAAATATTCAATGTAAATCTTCTAAAAACAATGCCTTTGTAAGAGACGAGTAATTTGGACGAGAGACGAGTGCAAGACAAAAAAGAAGAATATTTCACTAGATGAAGGCTCACGTAATGTTTTGTGGAGCTGTGATTGACTGCCCCCGCAAAGATAGCTGGAACCCGCTTCTCATCCATAAAAACATATTAGTACTGTAGTTCTTGGTCCAACTGTTTATCTCTCTCCAAGGCCCAGCCACTGCGAAATCCCACCCTGGCACTCAGGGCTGCGCAGACACTCCCCCGGGTGTTTGGGAGTAACTCGCAAACATAGAAGCAAACCTGCCTACCCGGACAAGAACTAAAAAGCAATTCCAATGATCCGCATTGGCCACCAAAGTTCAGTCACTAGAATCACCGTTGAAACTAGGCTGGTGCAGGGAAAGCAGTTGGGCTGGAAAAGAGAATGCTAGCCAAAGAGCTGGAACCTCTCAGGCTCAAGGGCTGTGAAGTTGGAGGGGGTCTAGTTGATGGGCCAGAGGATAGGTGAAAAACGTCGCATGGGCTGGAACCTCTCAGACTCATGGACTGAAACAAATTCTGGCAACTGAAATGAAACTCGACTGACTAGGCTAAGACTCCCTACTGTGATACACAAAGAAATTGCGCCAATTCTACCTTGGATAAAAGCTGTGTGCTGAACCTAGGATGAAAGCTGGAAATCATAAGCTAGAGAGAGGAAGTGAGGTGGAGTGCTAGTGGGAGGAATGGGATGGAGGATGCTGTTGCTGGGGCCGTAGACGCTGAGGCGCTCTGGAAGGCGTTGCAGATGCCGATCTGCTCCCCCGGGGTCCCCAGCTCCTCCTCCCCGCCCGCGAAGTCCATCGCCTGCCTCTCCACCACTCGTACTGCCAACTTCCACCCGCAGCACCCAGAGAAAAGAAAGATTGAGAGACCGACCGGTTTTTGAGGGTTTACCCAGGCTGTCCAGCCAGGGCATTGACCCAAAAGCGCTTGCTGCCTTGGCCCGGCGACGCGGAAGCTTCTGGCCCTGCCGCTGGCCTCCCCCGGGGCTGCCAGCTCGTCTGCTCCACTTGCGCAGGCCGCCGGGACCTTGCCGTACTTGCGGAGGGCGCCGTCGCCGCTCCTAAGCTTGACTGGAGAAGATAGAAGGTGAGACGTGAGGAGAGAAGTGGGCGCCCTTGAGAAGGCTGCAGGTGATGCGTCCGCTGCCTGCGGGGTCCGGCCTGCTCCCTCTGACCCAGGCTCCGCCGCTCGGATCCCGTTGATCCCTCGGGCCTTGGCTGGAGCACTTCTTCCATAGCCGCAGTTGACTCAGCCTTCCTCCATCGATCCAGGGTCGGTGTTCTGTACAGGCTCCATGTAGTTCTTGGTCCGACTGTTTATCTCTCTCCAAGGCCCAGCCACTGCGAAATCCCACCCTGGCACTCAGGGCTGCGCAGACAAGTACCGATGCGGTTGAAGAATCGTTTGTTTTCATTTTTATTTGCTTTTCATCCCAGACTTATATTCGCTGCAAATTTAGAAAAATAAATGCAATTCCTTTCAGTTTACTCAAAATAATTTTGATGTAGAGAGTTGAAGAACATTGAGAGTTGCTCAACTTTTGTGAACTACTCGAATTAAAGTGAAAATTTATTTTTGCGCGGCCCCAGGCAGCCTGCGGCGGAGGGCAGGGCAGTCAGGGCAATTGGCAAAAAACGGCAATTTTGCTGCTAATTTAAACTTGCACAGACACAGATATTAGTCGATAAATATCTTGACATGATAGATGCGGCGAGAAGTATGGCATCAGTTGTGATTGATTGGTCCCAGGTGAGGAAGAATGAAGTGATTAGGGAGATCAGAGCGTGAGATTGGCAGAGTGGAGTCTGTGAAGGGGAGAGTGGCGGTCAGTGTCCATCGTCTCCTCCCGGGAGGCTTGCACAAGGCGTGGAATATTTACCGCCGAACTGCTCTTCCTCTCCCAGCTCCACCCATTCTCCTGCAAACTCTTATTTTCTCATCTTCCCCTTCAAAGCTCCGTTCACATCGCTGGCAAGCATTGCTTAGAGCTTTGCAGGCCATAAAACAGTTCGTCCTGTGCCTTTTTGGAAAAGGGAAGGGAGGGAGAGCGTTTGTTGGAGCGTTAGGGCGGGACAGAGACTGAAAATGGACAACAAAGCTAGCAGTAGTAGAAAGGGAAGGTAGAAGGGGGAGTTGGGGAGGGAGAGATGGATTAGGGTAAGATAGACCGGTGGCCGGGTGTCAAGAAGAGGCTGGGCGGCATCCTCTCCGCCTGGGTGCAGGAGGAGGGCCTGTCGCTCCCGGGTGTTGCCTCTTTGCCCGCCTGTCAAAAGGCCACGCCACTGCATTGCTGGCTGGGGGGCCACAAGCATGGCTGGGCAGGGAGGGAGCAGAGGCGGACGAGAGAGGACATGCGCGGCTGCACAGCTTCAGTCTTGGGATAGAGGGAGGGAAGGAAAGGCATTGGCCACACACTTCAGCATCCCCTCCAGCCTTTTCAGGGCAGCCCCTCTACCAGCACGGACTCCCGAGTCTGCGCGCTCTCTGACAACAACTCCTCTGCTTCACCCACTCTTCCCTCAGAGCATTTCAGCAGCGGGGGGGGGGGGCTATGGGAGGGTTTGAGGAGGGAGACCGGAGGTTCGGATGGTGTTTCTGGGAGTGTTGAGGCGAATGGTGGAGTTGAAGGTGGTGCGAGCGCTGAGGCTCTGCTCCAGCGTCGACCGCGCCGACGAGCAACAGCAAGCTCGACGGAATTCTTTTTGGAACTTTTCTCAAAATGTTGACCATCCAATGAAACCGCTACGTTTCAGTGTTAGAGTGAACCAACCGCACATGAAGTTGTAGAGGATGGGGTTGATGGAGCTGTTGGTGTAGATGAGGAAGCGACAGGCAAAGCGAGTGGCAGCACTGGAGTAGGGGCCCATGCGAAGGCCGTAGCCAAAGGACCGCGCCAGATTCCACAGGTGCACCGGCAAGTAGCACACCACGAACAGCACCACCACCGCTATCAGCATCTTCGCTGCCTTTCGCCTATTCTTCAAACCACCACCTGCATTCTAAAATATGAGGGCTAATGAATTGGAGGAGACCTGGATTTCCTTCTGCATGCTGCTGTTTTGCTGAATCATGCCCGAATCGTTGAAGACGGAAGCTTGGCTGGGTGTGGACAAACCTGAAAAGGGCTCAATCAAAAAGTGTACCTGTGGCCAGAGTTGGAAGCCAGCTAACGTTGGCTGGAGAGAGGAAGGGAGGTAGGGGCTGAGAGCGGACGAGAGCCGTTGCGTTGGCCCGCCTTGTTGGACCTGTCTAAGAGTGGAGATGAGCGTAGCCAGAGATCGTAGGCTATTTGCCCGTACCTCAAGATCCAGTTGATAGTTCATAATAGGAGGAATGAGAGGAGTGAGAAGGAACATGCAGCCGATGACGAGGAGGGGGATGAAGAAGAGGACGAGGGATTGGATGAGCTGGTAGGCTTTCTGCCACTTCTCGCCCCAGTTGTCTCGGCATTGCGTGGCCCACTGTCAATCCTCTCAGCATGAACCATTTACGATTTTACAGAAGGTAAGAGAGGTGAGTTAAAAGTGAAGATGGGAACAGGAGAGGTAAAATTGGGGCGCTCGAAGTTGTGAGGCTGAGCAGTGAGGGTGATTGGCTCCGGAAGACCGATGATGAGCGCTGCGGACCAAATGACCAGCAGCAGACGAACTGTACGCTCCATTGTCGACTGCACCCATTCACTCTCCTATTCTCCTATCCGATGAAGAATGGGGCTGGGACCTTGAACTTGAGCGGATTGCAGATGGCGTACCAGCGTTCCACGGAGATGGCGACCAGAGTGAGTACGGAGACAGACACGGACACATTCTAAGCACCCCAGCTGAGTGAGCTCAGAGAGACTAGGTAGAGGAGGAACTTGGAGGTAAAGGACGATTTTGCAGATCGGCGTTCCGAACCACCACGTCTTCGTCACGTCCCATAGTACGGAGGGTGGGAGGCAGAAAAGGAGGACCAGAAAGTCCGCCAAGGCCAGATTCACCAGGAATATGTTCGTCACCGTCCGCATACCCTCGTTCCGAGCCACCACGAACACCACCAGGAAGTTACCACTCTACATCCATCCTTCTTCAGTGCTCCATTAGGTTAGTGAAAAGGGAGGAACCAGGCCGACGACGAGAAGGAGGAAAAAGATGGGCAGAGTTGCCAGCTCAAGCTCGTTCGGCCACAGCAAATCCACAATGAAATCCTCATAGTCCTCGTCTGTTTGTGTCTCATTGCTCATTTCGCTTCCACTGCTGCCCATGGAGCATTGAAATGCACAGTTGTCTGCACCAATTTCACGTTTGGTAGGTAAAAACCTACTTTTCCTCCTATGCATGGAGCATTGAAATACACAGATGTCTATATCCAATCCATGTCAGGTGAGTAAAGAAACCTAATCCTATGTATAAAACTCGTCTCTTCTTCCTGACCTAGGCGTGGCTATCAGCTAACAGATCTGAAGACGGGCCGAAAAGTACTCAAGAGGGCTCTCGTCCTTTTCCGTAGAAATACGTAGTGGGTTTCTAGTTGAGTTTGGTAAAATAGTTTTAGGCAACGTAGAGCTTGTGTTGGAATGCTGGAGGGCGGAGGGAGGGAGTCTAGGCTAGGCTAGTCTGCACTCGATTAGAGCGCTGCAAATGATAGCCACCGGGTGTGGCGGAGATTTGGCGTGAAGGAGGGGAAAAGAGGCGCTCTTATTGTCCCCTTTTCTCTTCTTTCCCCTAGCTAGCCCTGGCCGAGTATCTAGTGGGATGGACGGGAATGGGAAATGGGCCCCAGCATCGGCCTCCACTCCTCCACTTCGCCGCACTTCCGCTCATCATTTCACCCTCCCTCTCTCTCTCCTTCCCTTCCCTCCTACCCTCCCCTCCCCCACCCTCCCCCTCTCTACAATCCACCCCACTCTTTCAAAAGGATCTCATGAAGAAATGAGCCGCCTTCAGAAAAGCCCGCTTCTACGCCGCCAACCCTTCATGATGGCTTTTTACCCAGAGAATTCATATATACTCACTCCTTCTATGCTGCTCTAGCTAAAATCTTAATGCAATGAGGACACGAAAGAGAATGATTGCTGACTGAAAGCATTCAATCGGAAACGAATTGGGCATTGATCATGGGAAAAGGGAGCTATTCCTCTAGCTATGCAATTTTCATGGCGCTTCCAAACGACCAAAGGTAGTAATAATGGAGTAAAATATGGAATTGTCCATCTCCACTGTAGGTGCTGTTTATTTTCTTTCTTCTTAGAAAAAAATGAATATCGTTTTAAAATGAAATGTCAAAGAAATGCTTGTCAACGGGGAATGTAAAAGCTAAAATTCGGCAGAATTAAAGCCAAATCTGAAGGAAAGGAGCATGAGAATAACGTTTACTTATTCAGCGAAGACTAGCATAGGACGGGAAGGGGAGCGAATGTGCGTGAGGATGGAAAAAAGGAGAAAGACATGCCAGTGGCAGGTGACAGAAAATGCTCCGTTGCCTTTTCTCCGCACTTCCTTGCGGCAAGCGCCGTGTTTGAAGAGCAAAAGCCGAACTGATTTGGCAAAGTGGCAACACTTAGCATCCCTTGTTGCCTTGAAAGAGGCTCCGAAAAGCTTTTCCGCCCTCAAAACGGATCGTGAAAAACGAGAAGGATCAGGCAGCCTAACAACGCGTCAACTTAGGCCGCACATTTTTTAGCGGGTTCGCGGCCATTGAAAGTTAAATGACGCAGAAGGAAGGCCATTCATTCATACATTAAGCGGCCTCCCCAAAGCAGATGAAATGTTTCAATTTTTGAGCAGCCTTCCGTGCGTGACGAAACTCTCCTCACCGCTGCATCACTTCAGTTTTTGCTTAGAATTGTGCTAAACGGCAATGAATAGAAGGAAGAAAGATGTTCTGGCCTTCTGAGGACGAAAAAGGGCTAAGGAGTTAGAAAAATGGTTTTTGAAGCAGAAAAAGCGAAAGACCAATTTAGCGGAAGAATTTATCGCCTACGTAAAAGGGACTGACTTTTGTACTGCAACTGGATCGATTGCATTTCATTTCATAAATTAGCTCGTTGTTTTAAATCTTTTCCCTATAAGTAAAAGAGTCTATCACATATAACTCTAATTCGTCTATCCATAAAAACTGATAAGAAACGCCATCTTGGCTTATCATAGCAAAGGCATCAAGGAGACTCTTGCTGGTGGGAAGACAAAGGGTGTGGGTTAGCAATGGGAGTCTCATGAGTGTGGAGGGATAAAAAGTAGGAGGAGTGGGAGGGGAGGGAGTGGAAGTGTGGGAGGTAGAAGGCGGTGTTGGTGGTGGGAGAGCGGAGGGGCAGGGTGGAAAAAAGGGGGAGGCTGGAGGGTGCGATAATGACCCCTCGAGGGAAATGGCGGGCCCTGCTTTTTCCTCGTCCCAACTCTGGCGCATGGAGCCCGCCTGCCTGGCCAGAGGCAATGCCAGCCCAGCGCCCTCCGTAGTCCTCTGAGGAGGGGAAGGAGGGAGGGAAGGTCGTCTGTCTCCTCTCCCATTCCCAGTTTTCCCCTTTTTGCTCCATTAGTGATAGGTAGAAAGTAGCTGCCTCCTATCGCCTTCCCCCAGAAGGCATTAGAAGGCAGGGCGAGGGAAGCAGGAGGTGGGCTGATGGGCTGTAGGGTGAGAGGGTGAGAGGCGGTGACAGGAGGGTGTGAGGCAGCCCTGAGCAGCCTGACTAGCAGATGAGGCCTTATTTCATTTGCCGGTTAGGCGAGGAGGGATCATGCGGCTGGCCCCCTTCCTTCTTTTTCCCATTTAGGAAGGCAAGTTAAGGCCGGCGGAGCGGAAGAGAGGGCAGAAAAAGGTAAGGAAGGCGAGTCCTAAAATCCACCCCTCCGCCAAGACCAGGCAGGGCAGGCCGCATAAATTCTACAAGAGACACTGCGCCCTTCATGTCCCCCTATCCTCCCTCCCTCCTCCACTCCCTCCTCAGCTCCCTCCTCAGCTCCCTTCCCTGCTTTAGCCTGCATTCCGTCAGAGGCTACCTCTTCTACCATCCTTTCTGTTCATGCGCAGCCAGCTCAGCTCAAGCTGTGATGGAATGAAGACAGGTAAGCGGAAGCGGAAGGGGGAGGGGCGGTGGATAAAAGGGTGGAAATGAATGCCATGCCAGGGACAGAGGGCCCCTTTTTTATCGGTTTGCTAATGATGGGGGCAGCGTTTTGAAAGGGGCGAGAAGCAGGAAGGCTAGTGCAGAGCATCACACCTGACACTCTAGGAAAGGCAGGGAACAAAAGCGGGCCTGATGGATGTGCTGTCGTCAGCGGAGCAAAGGCGCCACAGAAAGAGGGCTGTTAGAGCTTAGAGGAGGGCAGAAGAAGTTGTGAAGGAGAGGTGGGAAGGTAGGCGTTAAGCGGATTGGGCGGGCGGCTCTATGCATGCTATCAGTGACTGGCTAATTGGATTATGCGCTGTAGGAGAGGTCCCCGGGCTAATGGCCTCTCATGCCCTGCCTGATTCCTTATTCCATTATGCCCTGCTTCTACAGGAAGCATACTTTTTCCTTGTCGATCTCACACGTTCATGCAATCGCTCGCAAATTAGCTGTCATTCTGGCTGCTCGGCACTGCCTTCAGTCAAAACAAGTCCCAATGACACATAAGACAAGAAGACTGTAGCATGACAAAGCTATCCGCTCACGTAGGCGTTATAGAAAATGCATTCGCTAGCCCCATTTATCAGTCGTATTCTCATGCAAATTGAAGGCTTTTCTTGAATAGTGCAAAATCATGGTAAGAAAAAATGAAAGCGGATACCAGCATATGATAAGGTCTAAATGCTTTGTCTAAGGTACATGGAGAAGGCATGAGAAAGGAAAAGAGGCTTGCGGCTAATGTCTTGAGGGCAGGAAAAAAGCGATCATATTCGTTAGGCTGTGTTAATTCCTGGCAAGAGCTTTGCTGGAGGCGTGGACAGAGCTTTCCTGCAAAAACATCGGCGTATTAGAGGGCAGGAAAGGATGACTGAGCATAACCTAGGGGGCGTTGAAGGCAGGGTGTGAGGAGGCGGTGGGGGCAGGAGGAGCTCCCTGTGCAATCTCTCCATTCCGCCAGGCTCGGAACTTGAGGAAGCAATCCAGCCCGTAGGCTATCATTGCCGCAAACCCGAAGAACTGCACACAATTTGGCCTTTCTTTCAAGGCCCCGTGCTTAGTATCCCCCTGTCTCATTGTGTGTGGAAGACTAAAAGCTGGTAACCTTAGTGGAGGCAAAGAAGTGAGCAAGGAGTGGCGTTGGAAGGTAGTTGAAGGTGTGTGGGAGGGGGAAGGAGGAAGTTCTAACAGCAGCGACGGCGAAGGCGGTGGCGTAGGCGAACTGTGCAGAAGCGGCAGCAAGGATGCATGAGGCCATGAAGAAGAAGATCGTCCACACGAAACAGTACACCATCTCCTGCCAATTCTCTCAGCCCTCCACCACCCCTTCTGACTCCTTGCTTTTCCAGTTCATTGTTAGACGGTGCGTGCAAAGCTTGGAAAAACTGTTAGTGAGCTAGTAAGAAAGAAAAAAACTAATTTCACTGGCGGAGTAGATTGAGTCGACGGAGAGGTGTAGCATTGTGATGTGGGATGAGGGATGTGGGAGAAGCGGACTCACAGCATATGCTCCGAAGCCGGCAGTGTTGAAGTGGTGGTAGGCATGGAAGGAGGCGGAAGAGGCAAGGATGGAGGAGGCGATCATGAAGAAGAAGGCCCACAGTCCGCAGTACATCATCTCCTGCCAACCACACCTACACTACTCCTCAAACTGGGACGGAGGGACTGGACTGGACTCGTCTGGCTAGACACGGACACACCGAGGGTTTCATCCGGCAAAGCCAATGAAAACATGCGTACACAACCACTTAGATGGCTTACCACTAGAAGCCAGGGTATGAAGTTGAACATTTCGATCATGTGGAAGAGGTACATGATGAGCAGAATCGTCGTTATCACACTGCAATATTCAAGATGACCAAAAACAGTATGCGTGGAATATTTTGGAGAAAGAGCTAAAGGAAAGGGAAAGAGCAAAAATGGATACAATGCAACGATGCAGACGAAAATTCCCCAGCCAGCGCCGCCATAGCCAGGAGGACCCGCCACCACACAGATGAAGCAGATAAAGTCCAGCGTCTGTGACTCTATTTACTTATCAAGCATGTCAGCAAGCTGCAGCAGATTCCAACCGCCTGGATGACTTTGAGAAGACCGGGCAGGGTCTTGAGATAGCTGATGTCCAGGTACGGCTGGCCCACCACCACCTCACTGGACGTCACCGTCGTCGTCGTCGTCGTCACATACGCCTCCCCTCCTCCCCCACTCGACTCCATCTCCCGCTCTACCGCCCTCACCACCAAGCCCTTTCCTGTCTGCTTTCTGCAGATGAGAATGGAGGGAAGTGGAGGGCGAAGAGTGGCGGATTGATGCGCGCATAAAAGAGGCCAAGAATGTGGAAGCGGGGTTCAGGGTTGCTTTACACACTACAACCCGGCCGCTCCCTACGCTGCCCCTCTGGCATTCCTACGCCTGCGTCTCAAACTACTCCTCCCTTCCTTCCCTCTCTCCTCCTCGCCTGGCCACGCTTAGCTCAGCTGGATGGTTGGAAGCCTCTTCGCTACTCCTCCCAATACTTACTTTCACACCGCTTTTCTCCTTCCCGCCCCCACTCAAATACTCTCTCTCTACTGCCGCCCTGGACTGGGAATGAGAAAGAAGCAGGAAGAGCTTGGAGCTGAGGGTTGGCTAGCAGTGAGCTGGGCGGAGGCGGGGAAAAAGGTTGGAGAGGAAGAGGCGGGGGAGGAGAGGGCGCGAGAGGAGGGCGCTGACTGCTGAATGCGATGTCTGGAGGGCAAGAGGACAGAGAGAGCCTCCGCTCCTCCTCCGCTCCCGCCCGACCCAAAGCAAACAAGTAGCCCTCCGAGAGCGCAAACACCACCCCCACTAACTCCCCCGCCCCACACTTTTCGCGCTCTCCCCAACTTTCTCCCACTAACCTTTCCTTTCCAAAATCTCTGCACACTCACCTCAGTTTGTCCTCTGATAGCCTCAACACCATTATGCCGTTTACAGACCAAATGCGTCATAAATATATATCCTCAAAAACTGACGAATTCGAAGTTTTAAATTAAAACTGAAATTATTTCCTTTTATGGCAAATTGTCAATTTTGTCCTTGAAGAGCTTTATGTATCACACTTTTTTTAATGAAACGGTTCAAAACAGATGCATCTCGATAAAATCGCAAAGAAAACTAATTATTTTTCTGCAGCAATAGCAACTATCAATAGAACTATAAAAGTTTGCAAAAACTTGCTTAGTCGAATAGCCCATGTAAAAAGCAATAGAAGCAAAGCAGAGAGGGCAAGTTTCGGCAAGCCAGCTAGGCACAGATGTCCTGCTTTAAGGAGAAGGGGTCGTGTTGAGTGCGGGCGGAGAGTTTGGCGGTGTCGGTGGGGAAGGAGGTGGGGTAGGAGGTGCCGTCGGAGGGGAGGCTGGGCCCAGAGAGCTGCGTCTTCTGCAGAATCGGCGGCATCTTCACTGCTCGAATGTGCTGCGGCTTTGCACAACAGCCTCCCATTTTCTTCTACTGTGCTGATTGGATGGTTTAGTTTTCTGAGCTGGTTTACGTTGTACAATAATTTAATTGCAAATTGTGTATTGTATTGCAGTTTTATTGCAATTTATCAATTTGTTTATCGCTTGCTTAGGTTGAACTGTTAACTTAAACATAAACTGATGTGAAAATTCGGTATTGATATTAATTTTATTTTACTTCATAAAAATTTCTCGGGGGTAGACACACCGGTCCAAGCAGCAGATTCCACTAGTAGCAATTGTATTTCTTAGCCTTTTTATTCGGTTTAATCAAATTTTGGGAGGAAAGAGTGGAACGTTTGGCTTGCCGATGGTACGAGGTGTTTTCGTTTTGAGCCTAAGGCAACAACGCATCACGATTTTTGTGAATCAAACAATCAATGCATGCCTCATTGAGCGATCGACGCAAGAAAAAAGGCATGATTAATGCAGTGCATCACTCCTACGTTATCATTGTTTCAGGCAGCGAAAGAAGAATGCAGGCAATGACTGTGCTGCAAGTCAGCCTGATTGAAGGAAAGCCGAAGACCAGCTTTGATATGGCAGACTTGGGCCAGCTGGACGAAAATGAAACAAGTATTTCGTGTCTTTGCTATTTTTGTGTACATGTTTGGTCGCTTGTACGCTAAGTCTTCCGAGGCGAAGGTTCCAACTGACCCATCCATCACTACTGATTTTCTCTTTTGTATCCTGTGCACTTTGTATGTGCTACAATTCTCTCCCGTTTTGCCGCTGAAAAAGGAAAAAAATGAAGCATTGACAAGATAGCCGTTGCGAAAATTCAGGTCAAACTTAATGTGCAACTGGACAAACTAAAGTTGAATATAAGCTTGTTCGGTCGATATGACACTGAAGAAGAGGCCGAAAAGAATCGCCTTGTTGATCTACCTACATTTTTCAATCACACAGTTGGCATTTTGTTCTCTTTATTCTTGAGGAAGAAATTGAGCTTTTTGGGGAACTGCTGACTGTCGCCAAAACTGTGAACGATTCGAGTACCTAGTTCGACTATGCTTCCAAAGGCAAGTACCCACATGGATCATACACATTAATTCATACGCTTCCACACTGCATGCGTAAGTTGCCAATCTAATTCTGCCTGGATGAATGCCTTGTGTTATTAGGCTGGAAAACTGTAAAATGAAGCTTGACCCGAACAGTGAAAGCACATTGCCAAACTCATTCCAGCAAGTTCCACAAGAAACCACTTTACCCATTGATATTTGGGAATATGAGGATTCGTTAGCTTTTTATCTCTGGGCTTGCGTGGGAAGCCACGAAGCTCCTTTATCTCGTGGCGGCCCGAAGGTCCTTGAAAAGATTTTAATGAAAATTATATTCTACCTTCATACTATCAAGCATAAACGACGAAATCTGAACAGAAATATACATTTTTACCAGCTAATGCGGAAAAAGTATAGTAAATAGATCTATGTTAATCATGGTACTTCTAAAGGGGTTACTACCGCTATTTAACGCTGGAGCTACCAATGCCTTCTGGCCTACTCTCTTATGACACGTCCGACAACGAAACCGTATCAATCCCATTCGATTTCCACCCTCAATCGCGCAACAAAGATTGATTGTAAAGGAATCAATGGAACTTCAAGCTCTTTTCATGATCACACTTCGTCACGATGCCAGCGATGAACTGAGTCTATGGAGTGCCCTGGGTGCGAGCAGCATTTACAGGTTAACATTTGCTTTGCGTTTCTGGCGGAACGACATATGTGGATTGTTAACATGCCAGCAATTGAAGCGATCTGCTGTACCTCTTGGAACGAAATTCACGCGGTGAAGGCGGCGATCTTCGCACGCCGGACGACTACGTTGGTGGGTTTTACAGCGAGGTTGGTTTTTTATCATAACTGATTAAGAATTTAAAAATATTTTGGGCACTAAAAGGTCCTTGCCTTCAATAAATTTGAATGATCAATTGTAATTCTATTTTTTGCGAATAATTTAAAGAAGTGTGAGCAATTGTTCTATAAAAGTCTTGGCCGCTAAATTGAACAATAAACCTCTTGCTTTTGTTTTACACTAATGGCATCCATTAAAGGAAGGGCAGCGAGCGTTTTTTAAACCCTTAGTATAGTTTTCAGCAGTATATTTTTCTTTTGTTCATAAAATGCAATTTTGGAGGATATTGACAACTACGCAGAATCTACCATGAATCTAAGTCTAAAAAGCATCTCTGCGGAGTGCTCCGAAGGCTACCACGGCTGTAGCTGCGACGTCTTCTGCCAATTACTCTCAACCGATGCCAACATGCGCTGCGACAAAGACGGCGACAAAGTCTGTGTACCAAGCTAGTGGCTTTTTGAAACTCATATTTGATAGACTGAAAGCTAAGGAAGGTTTCCAGATGCTTACCCATCAGACAAGTATAACCTCAAGTTCTGCAATGAAAGGATGGCCCAAACGGGCAGGCAAAATTCCAAAGACATGAAACTCTGCCAGAAGATGTGCGTAAGACAAGACGGCATGGATTGCAACAGCTGCGGCTACACAACCTGCTATTACTACCAGTTCAAGTGCTTGCCTGTCTCGCATTATCTCTCCAACTACCTTATTTTGCTCTTCTAGCCCAGAATACCGATATTACCAGCGCACTGACGGGCTCTACAATGAGGAGATGGGAGTGTGCGAAAAGACGGACTGCAACTGGTTGTCCAAACACTACAATAAAACAGAAGTTGATTTCCTTTTCCTACATTGCACACATAAATAGCACTGCTAACAGGCATATATGAAATTACTTTATAACACTAACTACACCTGCGATGATGGTGAATTGTGCACAAACACGCCTGGCAGGTGTGTTTTTATAGCTTCGATTTAGACTGAGAGCATTAACAAATGAACAGCAAGCAAACAACTGCAGACAAGGCAATCTGGGCTTCAGCTGCGTCCCTAACGTAACCACGGCAGCCCCCACTTTTACAACTTTAATCACGACAACTGCTAAAACCAGCACAGCCACAGTGACAACAGATGCAATAACCACATCCACAACCTCTACGACCGCGACAGCAACCACTGCCAGTCAATCAGCCGTCAACAGCCAGCCAACTTCTGCAAAGTCAACTTCCAAGGCCTTCAGCACCACAGGTTCAATGCTCCCATTATTTCCGCGCATTTCAACTGAACATTTAAACTATATCCTGAAACCTTACGATTTCTGTTACAGCTATTCCAACCTCTCTCAGCACGCTTCCAGTTTCTCATAATAGCGGTGGAGGTGAGTCTTTTTAAACATTTCCAAGTGATTGAAAGTCTGCAGATTAAGGAAAGGCAAAAAAAAGCCTAGCTGGTTGGACAGTGGCTATTTCCATTCTAGTGGTATTGGCTTTTCTGGCGTTCAGTGCTTTCTGCATCCATCGCTACCGCAACCGGTCGCATGCCCCTATGCACAAGCTGCAGTGCGAAACTTTGAGGCTGATGATGAATTGGAGGCCGTTGTTGACCTCGGCGCCACCCTTGTCAATCATCAGCCCAGTCTACAATGCACGCCCAGAATCGGAACAAGATTTCACCAATCCAGTCGCTGAGACTGAAACACCCTGCGAAGATTCAATTCTATAGTCGAAAGGGGACATAAGCATTCATTCATCTCATTCATTTCAAAGCATTCATTTCTGGTATCCGGGTTATTGTCTTTTGCCTTAAGTTCGCAAAGGCATTAGCAATTAGTTTTATAGCCGTTAACGCTCATTACCACAATTAAATCATCGAAGCATAGGCGGCAACCATGGCCTTGTCTTTGCCTTTGTGTGACTTGATTTTCAGAAGAAGCGAGATTCACTTTTGGCTTGCCCATGTTACCATCTATTGGCTACATATTTGTGCCTAAAAAGAGCCAAAGTGAAGCAAGCGCAAAACAATTCAGCAGCACTTTCTCAATTGTTAAACATTCCAGAAAAGAGCAGTCTCGCGCAAACGCCCTTTCCCAAGCCTTTCAGAATGGCTGGATTGCCCCCGCCGCTGGGCAATCCTTTCCGCCAGCCCTTCTATCAGCTTCTCACAACTAGACAAAATTGGCCCATTTTGAAACTGTCTCAGCATCGCTATACGAACTCTATCTAAGCCTTCGCCTAAACCTTTAGTGGAGAGCAAAAAGATGTGCGGCTGTTGTCGGAGCAAGAAGGTGAGACATGGCCGCTGGGATGAGCCACCAAGCAGCTCGAAACTCCCACCACCTACCCACCAGGCCTCTACATCCAAACCTACCGCTGCCGCTCCACCCAAGCCTGTCCAGACGGACACCGCTCTCGCCTTTGCTTCCGCCCTTGCCCAGCTGGGCGTTCAGCTGCTGCAGAAGATCCACGGTTTCCTCCGCTCAAGCCTCAGGGATGCAAAGGAAAGGATTTCTAGCCCATGAGGCGAAGGGAAACTGTACCTTCTCGCCACTCTCTATCGCCACAGCCCTGGCCATGGCCTTCGTGGGTGCGGCGGACGACACAGAGAAGCAGATGCAAACCGTTCTCTTCCAAGGTTCTTCCCCAGCCTTGCGTAGCTTGGGTGAAAAATGGGTGAATAAAGTGACAAATAGAACATGTGTTTCTTGTCTTTTCGGACCTTCAAGATTTCTGGATCAATGTGGCCAGCTTAAGAACTCCATTTTGCCGAATGGGTGCAAAAGTTGCAAGAGCCTGAATGGGCATATATATGCAGGCCTGGCGAAATCGGAGGTGGTAAAGGGTTTTGGTGAGGTGATGGAGGTGGTGATGAGGCAGGATGAGAGCTGCTGCCTAGCCATCGCCAACGCATTCTTTGCTCAGATGAAGCTCGTTACTTTCGCCCAAGACTTCCTCAACGTCTGCGCCTTTCAGTTCCGCAGCCCATTCCAGCTCCTCGATTTTGTCGGCCACAAGGAAAAGGTGTTCCTTTTAAGAGAGCTTTACTGAGAGTTTCAAAAGTTGGTTGCCCAAAAATTTTGACCCCCCTTTTTTATATTTTTTCTCGAAACTAGACACAATTCTAAGACTTTTGGTGGCCTATGAGTGTGCAAAACTCAAAATTCGATTTTTGGCGAAATTTTGAAGGTTCAAAAATGATCAAAAATTTAATCGTCCATAACTCATTTTGTTCTCAACCGATTTGGTTTAATGTGTGGTTTTAAGCCCCAGTTTAGATATATTAATGGGGTAACTTGAACACTGCCTATGTTATGGCATAGGAAAGCATAATGTCAAAGTTCTACCACTAATATATCAAAACTGGGGCTTAAAACCACACAATCAGATGGATATAGATCTAGGAAAATTTTAGAAACCAAAAAATTGAAATTTTGAAACAAAAATTTTTTTGGCCATTTTTCGCCTATGCTATAACATAGGGGCAAAATGTGAAATCTTATTTTCAACCTCAAATATCTCTCGTGGTACACAGTCTACAAAGTTGTGCGTTGGTCCATATATGTAAAATTATCTGAATTTTGAGAAAATCTGGGTGCCGTTGTCGGAAAATTCAGTTTTGATATCGAAAATAAAAAATTTTCAAGATTTTGAAGAAGGGAAAATCGGTTTTTTACAAATAGCTCAGCTGCACTTGATCGGAGAGTGATGATCAAAAAAACAAAATATTCTTCTCGTCAAGACGGTTCGAATGGTGGTCAAATCATAGAAATCGGTTGAGAACAAAATGAGTTATGGACGATTAAAATTTTGATCATTTTTGAACATTCAATATTTCGCCAAAAATCGAATTTTGAGTTTTGCACACTCATAGGCCACCAAAAGCCTTAGAATTGTGTCCAGTTTCGGTAAAAAATATAAAAAATGGGGGTAAAAATTTTTGGGCAACCACGTTTCTGAGACATTTGATCTTCTCAGTAAAGCTCTCTTAAGGGGCATTTTATGAGAGGAGCAAGAATTGGGCGAATACGATTTTTTACCCCCTTTTTGCGCGGCCGCAGGCCGCCTGCCGCAGAGGGCAGGGCAGTCAGAGCTCCGGAGGCCATAGGGCATGCGTGCGGAGGCCGGAGGAGCTCTGACGCCCTGCCCGGAGCGGCGGGTGGCCAAGGCCCGCTTTAACAGTTACCCCATTTTTCGTCCGTCTGTCCGCATATATATATATATATATATATATTTATATATATATTTATATATATATATATATATATGTATATATATATATATATATACATATATATATATATGAGTTTGTGGTTCCGGAGCCCGTACTTCTTGGTTTTTTAACGAAATTGGCTGAAATTTTGCATGAAGCCCCGTCTGGGTGGTGGCTCGGGACGTTTTTTTGAAATCGGCGAAATTTTGACTTGTTCTGGATTTATGTTCAAAAAACCTCAAAAATTGAGGCCTTGAAATACGAAAATTTTTCGAGAATGTAAATTTCATTTTATCAATTAATAAAAATAATGTTTATAGTTCAAAAAGCCTCAGAAACCAAAGAAGACCTGAACATTCCATTTCTTTTTGTCATTCCAGTTCAGTTATAGTTGCTGTGGTGGAGACTAAACTTGCTAAGTGTCAAGACGGCCGCGCATCTATTGGCGATAGCTGATATTACCTTGTTATGATAGAATATTAATTTCCTAACCTTTTAAGGCAAAATGGAAAGCTTTGAATTGACAGGCAGCTGATGAGGTGAACGCTTGGGTGAAAGAGAAGACGCACGGGAAGTTTACCAGCATCATCGAGAGTAGCGAAATTTCAAAGAACACCAAGCTGATGCTACTCAACGCCATTTACTTCAAGGTCAGCAATCACATCCCCTTTTGTACGAACGCTGAAGCACATCAGTTTAGGGTGATTGGAGCGAGAAGTTCGACAGCGGCGCAACCTCCGACAAGCCCTTCTACGTGGACAGTTCAACAAAGGTCCAGGTTCTCCTTTCAACTTGAAGCGCTACTGATGTAGGGAAAAGTTTCTGCGGAAGCAGGTAAAAACTATGGAGAATCAGAGCAAGGACTGGGACTATTTGGACAGCGGCGATGTGCAAGTGCTAGGCATGGCTTACAAAAATCCTCGCCTCAGCTTCTTTATCCTCCTGCCCAAGGAACGCTTTGGACTCGAGGTAAATCAAGCTGCTTAGCTAATCAGAAAAAAGCATAGAACAGACTAAAAAAAACTGCAGCAATTGATGAGAAAAAAATGAAAAATATATTTAAAAATAAAATTTATAACTTTTTTCGGAAACTGAATGGAGAAAACTTCAGAAGTGGCTCGACAACCTGAACGGCAGCGCTCTTCTGCAGCTCATCCAGAAAGCAAAGTCTGGTCGTTCTGTTCAGGTAGCCTTTCTTTCCCGCCGTTCTTTATGGCACTTGTAGGAAAGCTGAAGAAAAGGATGGAATGAGGCTTTGCAGCTGTACCTGCCAAAGTTCAAGCTGAGCAGCGATCTGAACTTGTGCGGAGTCCTGGAGGAGCTGGGCCTCGGCCAATTGTTCAACGAAGACTCTGCCGACTTCAGCCTCATGCTCGCGCCGCCTCAGCAACAACTATTCGTCAGTGACGTCAAGCACCGAGCATTCATCGAGGTCTCCGCCGTCTTTTTCACCAAGGGGGGCAGAATAAGCCATGCAGTCCCCTCCCAGCTTGGGATTCTGGAGGATAAGTCTAAGGTGAAGGTTGTGAGGTGACGGAGGAGGGCACAGAGGCAGCAGCGGTGACGCTGGCACACATGATGGACTGCATTGACCTGGAGGATTTGATGTCGCCGCCGGTGGTGCGCGCCGACCACCCATTCCTGGCCGCCGTCCTGCTGGACAAGCAGCACTTCCTTTTCCTCACCCTTGTCACCAATCCTGTCACCTGATTTATGCCATGCTTGCTGATTCCTTTCTTGTTCGGAATTTTTGCTTGCTTCAATTGTGCGGCCTTCATGACCTTCCTGCATTGAGATCGGTTTTTTAAGCAAAACAAGGAAATATCGGCTATCGCCAATAGATGCGCGGCCGTCTTGACACTTAACAGGGTTTGTTTCAGTTCGTTTTAACGAATGAATGTTTACTTCGGATGAACCGGGAATGAGTGCAGTGACAAAATAAAGCACTGCACAGAATTGTAGTAGGAAAAATGACAGCTAGAGATTCGTTTCACAGTTTGGAGGAAATTTAGGTAAGGAATGCTTTCTTTGAACCACGAATCATATCCCCAGGAATTTTGTTCAAGGACGAAATGCATCGTTGAGCCATTGCATGTGGAGGTTGATCATGGTTGACCATTGCATGGATTCAGTTTACCACAGCAAAAAAATTTAATTGGTTTAAAACAGAAAAGGAATTTTAGGTCTCGTTTTGGTTTCTGAGGCTTTTAAACCTAAGAATAATACTTTTATTAATTATTACAAGTAAAATTCACATTTTCGAAACAATAAATCCAGAAATAAATGGACTAATTTTTGAGGTTTTTTGACCATAAATCCAGAACAAGTCAAAATTTCGCCGATCCCAAAAAAACGCCCCGAGCCACCACCCAGACTGACCTTCATGCAAAATTTCAGCCCATTTGGTTGAAAAACCGAGGAGTACGGGCTCTGGAACCACATATATATATATGCGGACAGACGGACGAAAAATGGGGTAACTGTATAAGCGGGCCTTGGCCGCCCGCCGCTCCGGGCAGGGCGCCAGAGCTCCTCCGGCCTCCGGGCATGGGTGCTACGGCCCCTACGCTTCGCCTAGCATGCTTCGCATGCTAGGCTACGCTCCGGGGCCTCCGCACCCATGCCCTACGGCCTCCGGAGCTCTGACTGCCCTACCCTCCGCGGCAAGCGGCCTGCGGCCGCGCAAAAACGGTGGTAAATGTACTAACATCACCCGTCAAATCGTTTTCGTTGAGCGAATGAATTTTGTGTTTTAGCACAGGAAAGCATAAAAAATATTAAATTTGAAAGAAACCCATTTTAAATATTTAAAATATACCCAACCGACTGTTTTGTTCATTTAATATTTTTAACAACCGACTGTTTTGTTCAATGCACATTTTCCCGAAACTATACAATGCACATTAACTTTTTAGCTTTGTTTAAAAGCGAGAGAGAGCGAATTATGAACAAGCTGATTACGGCAGTTCAAAAACACTGCTCAATTAAGAATATATTTCACGCGTTCCAATGAATATGTATCGCCAGCTAAAATACATAGGTCCTGCATCAATTACTAATAAACACTTTCCTTTCTAAATGACTTAGGCATCATTTCATTACATATCAACACAGTTTTTTTCAGCTCAATAATTTTGCTTGGGGCTCTATAGTGCGGAAATTTTACTTCATTCTTTATCTTTTGTATTTTTGCATCCTTCGCTGATCGAAGGTGTCCTTGGAAGGGGAAAGAGTAAAATCTGTAGGGGAAATCAGAGCAGACGGGTCGGGAAAGCTTAATGGGGGTTTTTTGAAGGTCGGGAGGTCCTTGGGTGCAACGACAGCCATTTGTTGCAAGGCCGGTCGCAACTCCTTCCTGCGCTTTTTTTGGCTGGCGGATGCGTGGGCTGAGGGACATTTGCGACACTTGGGCTATGGGTCGGGGAAGATGATGGGGATGGCGGCCTGCTGCTCTGTTCAGCCACGGCATGCAAGGCCAACGCACCCCGATTAAGATTTACGACCCCTTACACACCCCCCCACACACTCCTCCACACTCTTTCTCCTTCCACTCTCTCCTTCCTTTTTCCTACTATTTAATCATCTTTTCACTTTGCCGAGTTGTCGTGCACAAGATAATGGAGAAGGCTTTTCTGGGTGATCTTGATTGCTATCCGAGGCGGTTGAAGGGCGGAGAAGGTCATGCGTAGGAAGGAGATGAAATGCAATGAGGATGGGCGATGAGGGGGCAAGAGAAGAGGAGGGAGGGGATGAAGAGGAGGAAGGGGGGGTGAAGAAGGAGCGGTGCGGGTGTTTAGATTGAATTAGGCCGGAGGGAGCGGGGGCCTAATTGCCAGGGCGGGCCTTGTCTTGGGCTGGAGATCAAGTGATATCGGAGGGCGCCTCTCCGGGGAATCTTCCGCCCACTCCCGGCTCCGATGTCCCTCTTCCGCTACAGTAGGGGGCGAGGGGGAAGGAGGAAAGGGGAGAGTTGAGCTCCATCCATCCGGAGGGCAGTGGGTGGGTGGAGGGAGGCAGGAAGCGGGAGAGCAAACAGTGGGGAGGTAATGATGCCCATGGCCGCAGCTCATCCGCGCCCCATATCCGCTGATGAGATGTGCGAGCCAGCATGGCGCTGGGGTGTGGGAGCCTGCGGGGAGGCCGAGGGAGGGAGGGAGAAAGACCAGCGCTAAATGGGCAGTTAGGAGGACTGAGACGTCCTGGGCAGGGAGACCTGTGGGAGGCCGCCTAGCCCTGTCATTCATCATGCCGGGGGAAGGGTAGCGGAGGAGAAGGGGGGCAGGGAAGGCAAATGGGCCCTGGCACACTCCTCCTGCCTTCCTTGCACGGCGCAGCTGAATCTCAGACGCTCCATTGTCAGTACAGACGCCCCGTTTTCACACCCCTTCGCAGCCCCCCCCCGTCTTTGAGAGGAAGAGAGCCAGGCTCTGGCAAACGGCAGAGAGAGCGCATTTCAAATACCCTCCCCCCTCCCCCCAAACACCGCTACGAGGTGATGACTGAAAAAAGGCGGGTTCCCAGGCTGGGCGGCTGCTTTGTAGCGAAGGTTGGGTGGTAGAGGGGGGTGGGGGCAGGTATTCGCCTGCCTGCCTGCCCAGCCAAGCGACATCCGGGCAGTCCAGACAAGCGCTTTTTAGTCTTGAGGAGGCTGGCGCCTTGGCTCCTGTCGCCCATTTGCGACCAGCGTGACAAGACAAACGCCCATTCCACCTCTTTGCGCCAACAGAAGGCCTAGTCATAAAAACATCCACTCCACCCTCCAATCCTCACAGCCTCACAAGGAACTGCATCTCATTTCCCCTTCACAGGCTGTTCCCCTTGGCCGCCTACCGAGGTGACGACGAGTGATTCTGGAGAATTAGGAATCCTGCCATTCTTCTTGTCACCCTCTACCTCTACCAGAACTCCACAGGTGGCCTGAGTTTGTTGGCCCACTCAGTAGGGGTTTTTAGGAGGGGTCTAACAAAAGTAGCAACAGCGCGGCAAGGGGTCCTAAAAGGGAAAGGGCCACTGGAGGATGAGCAAGTGGCTTGGTCTCCCATCCCAGCCAGTGAGGAGGGCAGGGTGTGAATGGGAGTGCCGGTGTCTCTGGCCATTCTTTCCGGTGATTGAGCCCCTTTGGGCCTCCGCCACTGGCACTGGGAATAGTTGGGGGCCAAGGTGTGAGTTCAAGTGGCAGCTAAGCTGTTTGGCCCGCGCGTCCCTCTTTTACTCTGCCGCCCTCATTTCCCCGGCTGCCTCAAGGACCCATTGTCTTTCCCCCACTCCCCAATCCCAATCCCCCTCAGCCCTATCTCCTCCTCTTCAATTGCTCCCCTTCAAGTTATCCCCACGGCCAGCTGACACCGCGCATCCGCTTATTGAGGAGTGGATTCCTGTGGTTTTGCCATCCGCCGCAGCCTGGCAACTCGGGCGCAACCTCCTCTTTGCCCTTTCCCAGACCCGCTTTCCGAGCGAGCGGGAGGGCACAATGGGCCAAAGAGGATTGCTTTATGGCACCCCCCCCCCGCCCTCACGCCCTTGTGTCTGCAACTGCAAACAGATCCCCAGCCACACACACCTACACAACACCTTCCTTTACCCAGCCACCCATCATTCCTTCCATCCCCCCCCCCCCTTGCTCCCTCTCCCCCCACCAACCCCCCTCTCGCCTCGTCCACTGCCCAAATAGACGGGACCTGTCAAAGCACACAGAGAGAGGGCGAGGTGAGCGCAGTTCCTGTTCAGTCGTCCGATCAGCGCCTGGGAATCTCTGCCCCTCCCCTTCTACCCCTCTTCCTCTCCTCCCTACCCCATTCCTCCACCTCTCTTGTCATCAAGCTGCGAAGTGAAAGACTAATGTCGGAAGTGAGTGCCTGTGAATGGAGTCCACGCACTCCCTCCTACATTTACAATTCAAATTAATCACGGCACATTGCCTTTCCTCACACTTCCTTTCTTCACCTACGTACTCTGGCAACTTCCGTTCCTGCTTTCTTTCTCAGCTATGGTCGGCTTGGAGGCCTATAGGCTTTTCAGGTATGACGCAGGAAGAGAAAGGTAAAGCATACTGTAGAAGTAACCAAGGGAGTAAGTAGAAAAAGGTAAAAATGAGGTGATTAAGAAAGTGTTGATGAATCCGTAGGCGGGCTTCTGAAGGGGAGATTGGGTGAGGTGATTGGTAGTCCGAGGGAGGAGGAAGCGCATTGGATTTGCTTCTCCACTTACGCCCGCCTTTGCCCCGCCGCTCCTCCACACACTGGCCCTCTAGAAGCCCTTCTCAGCACACACACCCCGCTCAGAAGAGAGGCAATAGTCATCATGAGAGCTGTCCACGCCTCCTTCTCTTCCCCTCCCTCCTATACCCACACAGCCTGCCCCTATGCCCTCTCCTTCCTCGCATACCCATCCATCCCCTACCCCCGCCACCAACCTCTTCATCAGCCCCTTCGGGCTCATTGTTTTTACAGCCTTCTCCATTTCACACCCCGCCGACACCCACACAGCCCTTCCCTCCCCCTTTTTCTTCTTTCCCAGAGCACTAGAAGGATGGGGAGTGTAAGCTCGACTTCTTCCTGGGGAGACGAAGACAGTTCACAGCGATGCATCGGAGCAGAAGAGTCACAGAATTCACCGACAAACGCATCCAAACGCCAAGCTTACAAATTACAATTCGTCCCAGGCATTTGGTCCAGCAATAGAGCTTTGACAGTCGCAATAGAATGCTCTGAATTGGATTCAGAAATCAGAATGCTAGTCAAAAGCTACGCGCTCAGTCGACAACCAAGTGCAAGAAAAAGCAACAGAAAGCAAACGAATAATAAGGTCATTTCATGCGCTAGTTGACAAAACGTAGAGGCTGTAGATCCTGGGCAGCGTATTCCTAACGACTTCGCGACGGAGGACAGAAAATGGGTAGCCAAAAAAGCGACACGTGCAACGCACCAAACTACGCACTGAAACTAGAAACTGGTATTTCGCTGTGTTCAAGTTATTCGCTTCGGTGTGCAGCCCAAGGCAAGGAGAGTAAAGCTGAGGAACTGGGAGGAGAGCTCTTCTTTGCAGGCTATTTTTAGGTGAGCAAGGGGAGAGAGGTGGAAAAAGACGGAAAACTAAGGAGCACCGGGCGTAAGAAGCCATCAGAGAAAGGGGGGAAGGAGGCGCGGACGGAGTGGAAGAGGTGATGGGGTAGGGGAAGGCTATCCGATGTAGTTGGTGAGATGGGGTAGGTGGTGATGGTGTTCGTGGTGCGGGTGGTGAGGCCAGTGGGTGGGTTGGGGCATGACGAGGGGATGCTGGCCGGGGAGGAGGATCTCCCCGTGCGCAGTCAGCGGCGGCTCCACTCGCTTCTCCTTTTGCCGTCTGCAACAGAGTGTCCGGTTGGGAGGGATGGAGGGGAGTCGGTGAGAGGCCAATTCTGGATTCTCCCGGGATCCAGCCGCAAAGCTTGTCAGCGCCATTGTGACAGGCCCGAGGAGCCTCTCTATGCTAATGTGACAGCCATTCTCTGCCCTCTCCTCCCCTCACCAGCTCCCTAGTCCCACGCATCAACAGGCCGCCGGAAATGGAGGCCGTCAAACCATCTATCACCAATTAGGGTGATGGATAGGTTTGCAGTGAAAGTTGTAGCCGTCTAAGAAAAGGAAGAAGCAGATGCATAAAAGTGTGAAAGAGTGGCTGGCCCTAAATGAACTGCATAAGTGTCCTCCCAGGCTTCTCAGCTTATTTCTGATGCAAAAGATAGGCCGCATAATTTCCCCAACTCTCCTTCTACTTTCAGCTCAGAGCATCATTCATTCCAGCTAGGCAGTATAGGAGTAAAATGAAAGGATGAAAAGAGAACCGATTGCAGAACCAGACGCGGACGACCTCCTTGTCGAGGCCGAGCTCCCGGGCGATGGCCTGGATCTCCTGTGCCTGGGGCTTGGAGTTTTTCTGGAAGTGGCTCTCCAGCTGGCTCTTGGTGATGGCCTCGATGGAGGTGCGTTTCTTGCGGCGGCGTCCCTGGTGAGCGATTTTGTCGATGTTGGAGGCGGCGGAGGTGGTGGAGTCGGCCACCTCCAGCCACTTCCGCAGCAGTGGCATCAGCTTGCACATGTTCTTGAAGCTCAGCTGCAGGGCCTCGAAACGGCAGATCGTCGTCTGGCTGAACACATTCCCGTACAGCGTCCCCAGGGCCAGACCCACGTCCGCCTGGGTGTAGCCGAGCTTGATGCGCTTGGCCTTGAAGTCCTTGGCGAAGCGCTCCAGGTCGTCGCTGGAGGTGTTGCTGTCCTCGTCGATGCCGGTGAGGGCCCGGGGCACCGGGGCTCCGTCCTGCCCTCTCATCCGCTTCGCATCCCCGGAGGAGGAGGAGGCGGAGCCTTGGGAGAGGCGGGCGGAGAGGTCGGGCGGGGAGACGAAGAGCTGCTGGTTCATCACCGGACTCTCCGCCATCGCCGCCCCGAAGGAGGCGTAGGGGTTGTAGTGGGAGGGGAGGGGCGGGGGGCTGTGCGGGGATGGGGAGAAGCTGGACGGCTGGTGGCCGTGGCCCTGGTGTGAAGGCCAGGAGGGCTGGGTGGGGTAGGCGGGAGGGATGCGCTGGATGACGTCGGCGCGGGTGGCGGGCTTCATTTCCTGGAACTCGGGGAAGACGGAGTTGGGGGCGGGGGAGCCCCAGGTGTGGTGGGGCTGGGGCGATGCGTGGCCGGAGTTGTGGTAGAAGGAGGCCCATTGGTGGCGGAGCTGAGCCTGCTGGGCCTGAGCGATGGCTTGCTGTTGGTAGAAATTGTTCCAGTCGGGAGGGGGTGCGTCCATGGGGTCGGGGAGGGGCGGCGGGGCGGCGGTGATGACGCAGGCGTGGTGCTGCTGCTGTGGCGGTGAGTGGCTGGGCGGTGAGACGAGGACGGAGGCCTGGTGGGACTGGGAGTGGGCGTCGGGGTCCTTGGCGTGAACGAGGACGGAGAGCTGGCCGTCCATGCGCTCCTTGGTGTCGAAGAGGGCGGAGGAGGCGTCGTGGTTGGCTTCCGGAGGGGTCATGGCAGCAGTGGCCATGCCAGCCAGCCTAGCCGTGGGGCGCCCAAATTATATTCAGCAAACAGAGCCTAATCAGGAGCGGTGCGGAGGGCGGTGTCGGTTGCCGGCTGGGTGTGTGCTGGTGTGGAGTTGTCTCTCTCTCTCCTTTTGGGGAAGGGGAGGGTAGGTGGTGAGGAGGGCAGGGGAGATGAGCGGAGGGGGGAGGGAAGGGGGGTGAGAGAGAGGCCTCCATTGGCGGGCGGGCGGGCCTGTAGGCGACCTGAGCCAAGGCCACGCCCCCTCCCACCAACCTCGCCGCCGCCGCTGCCATAACACTGGTCCAACTCTTTCCAATTGTTTTCTGGAGAGGGGCAGTGGAGGAAAGATGATGGGGAAGAAGACGCAGAGTGCTGATGCTGCTGGCTTTGGCAATGCGGGGAAAGTGCGGCGGGGCCTTTGCGCCCTCTTTAATGCATGAATTATTCAAATGTCCGGATTACCAGCCCACCTCCACCCTCCCGCACACACTTTACGCACGCTTTGCCCAACTTTCCTTCCTTCAAGCTGAGAGCTGGACCAGCAGAAGGGAAGCAGAAGGAAACTGGGTAGAAGGGAGGAAGAGCAGGAGGGTGGAGGTCAGGGGAACTAATTGAGGAGTGAGCAGGTGGCTCATCGCCACTGACTTCTGCCATGGCCCAGTGGCCCAGTAGTGGGTGGGGGAGAGGCCATGTGGATAGGATGGATTAGCCTTCTCGCTGGCATCTACTCTCACACCCCGCGCCACTGACCCCTCTCTTCCCCCTCCTCTGCTCCCTCTCTGCTCCTCCCCGCCCTTCTTTCCCTCATGATGGATCTCTTACCTAGAGCGGCTCCCCGCCGACCCCCGCCATTGTCCCCTCACGACCCCTCCTGCCCACTTGTAGCCCTGAGCCTGGCTACTATGCATATCTGAGTACCCTGCCCCTCTCTGCCCCTGCCCCTCCGCCTCTGAGGTGTGAGCCCAGGGTGCCTGCTGTGCGCGTTTTCGCATTCCCAGGTAGACCTGGACACTTCAGCACTCCCCTTCCACACTGCCAATCAACCCCGCCTCCTCCGCCCATCCCAGGAGGCTAGGCAGCTCGCCTCCTAGACACAGCGTCGCCTCCCTCCCTCAGTCCTCCTAGCCTCCCCCACGTCTCAT
>JASANA010005532.1:0-20371 GCA_030248095.1 Ptycholaimellus sp. GST1_10
GGTGACAAGGAAACTACGGCTAGGCCTCGCTTCGCCTAGCACAGACGTCGACAATGGTTTTGGCACCCATTGGCGTTCGTTCACAATTCGCCGCTGCGGCAGTGGGCAGAAAGGCGTCTAGGAAAAACTTGTTTCGCCGCCGCTCTGGCTGGATACCCCTTTACCCCATCCCCCATCCCCACCCCTCACTATACACCCCTATTGCCTTATTCAACTGTCAACTACCATCCTAGGATTTCGTTCCCCACAACTGGTAGGTGCAAGAAAGAACGCTCGTTTTTGACTGTCATGCGAGTATGCTGATATTATCTAACGCCGATATGAGCAGTGGCATAAAATGGCAACAGTAAGTTGGACTTCTGGCGCGGTTTTTGCAATCAGCACGCATTGAGCAAAATGAAATGAAAGCATCGGATAAATGAGTTGCAACTCGACACTTCGTCAAAAGAGCACGTGATTTAAAGCAAAACTGGCTTGCCTATTTTGACCAGATTTTCAGCAAGCACTGAGCATAATCACGGTTATTAAGAAATCACTGGCGTACACTTTAGCAAAAAGATATGCAAGAAATTTGGACACTGGGACATCCGTATAAAGACTCAGTAAGTTTGGCAGGAGAGTGGAGGGAGACGAAGGAGGGGAGGATCTAGTACCATCCATGGTAGGCAAAGAGGAGGGTGAAAAGGATGGAGGCAGCGAGGAAGGCGAAGAGGGATATGTACTCCGCCACATCCGCCGCCCGCCGCCACTCCTCCCGTATGCGAGCCGAGCGGCGCTTCCGATTCGCCGCCGCCGCCCGCTCCGAGCCCAGGCCTCGCAGCTCGTTCACACTCTGCCAAACACCCTCACCTAATCCACTCCTCCTCCTGCCACCCTTGACCCACCTCCAGCAAGGCTACGGAGAGGAAGGAGAGGCCCTTGGCCTCGCCGTTGCCCGGCGGCGTCCTGCTGCAGTCCTGACAGCTGCGATGGAGGAGGCTGCGCGGTTGGAAGCTGCCGCCCCCGTTGCCTGTGTTCACCTCCCTCTGCCTATCCACGAAGCTGTGGGGTAAAGAGAGCTGGTGACTGAGGTGTAGGTAGCGGTTGGGCGGTTCAGGACTGGCGTCGGGGGATAGGAGAGTGTAGCCGAGGCGAGGCTTCAGTCGACAGCCGCAGTCCAGCTGGAAAGCAGTTGGGGATTGAGGCGGATGGAGGGTGGGAGTGTGGGCGCGCTGGAAGTGCAGGAAGCAAGCGGGCTAGGATAGGGGCACATGGTCTAATGGACTGCTCTGCTTACACTGCGCGGCCGCCAGACCCCATCCGACGCAGTCCCGGACTTCTGCTCAGACTGCGAGGCGGGCCCAGTCAGTTTGAGGCTTCACATTGCCATAGGGCGTGTGGAGCGATGAGGAGAGGGAGAGTGCGCTAGTGAGGAGGGAGGAGAGTGGAGAGTACCTGTTGGCGCATGTCGTGAAGTGGAAGGGACTCGAGAAGGTCGGCAGAGGGTGTCTGGGGCCCGGAGGAGGCGGAGCGGAAGAAACCGCGGGAGCCGCGCCGCACAAGACACATGCCCTGCCACCGGTTCACCAATTACCTTCCAGTACAGCTTTCAGCACCCACAAGCCCTAGGCTACCAGGCATTGACATGGATGGATGATGTGCATCTACGTCTACCAGTATGAGTGTGTTAGAACGCTGTCGTCGTATTCGTATCAAAAACGGGTTTACATTTTGAATATATGTGAAAAATAAATTTTTGCAAATTATGTTCTATAAAAAAATATCCAGCAAAGGAAATCCAAGCCTGCGACAATAAAAGCTGGTCATACGAAAATTGAAATACACTATGTGATCATATACCATGCCGATCATAGTTAAGACGACATTTTTGCCTGGTCTATAAGTTATGCGTCTTTGGCGAAAACTACATATAGTTTTTGCTCATGACGCATAACTAATATTCCAAATCAATACAGATCTTGTGTTGGAAAATATTGTCAATATATGTGAGAACATTCTATTGTGTTGGAAAATATTGTCAATATATGTGAGAACATTCTAGACGACTGATTGTTCAAGCAGAGCATTCCTTGGACAGAAAAACTGAAGCTGCCGAAAGCTATCTGGTTGAATACATACAGGATGCATAGATAGACGAAGGACGCATGCAAGAGAGGCTCTATGGTGTTGGAGGAGATGAACCTTCTCGGCCGTTGAGGTCTTGGGGGAGCCGAGCCCGTCAAACTCCGCCAACAACTACAGAAGCAATGCACAAACTCTTCCACCGTCGGCCAAGCAACTCAAGAGAGGCCAGGGAGACAGCAACGGATAGAGCCACTCTCTCTGCCAGCACTGAAAGAGGTAGGGAGGGAACCATGCGACAGTGCTTGTGACTGGCGTGAGCGGAGTGGAGCTGGTGCTCCTTCTCATCCTCCTTCGGCGGCTCCAGGTCGTCCTGCGTGGACAGCCCCGGCACAAACCTACAATCCCGCTTCTCTAGCTCTATTGATTCTTTTTGGCAGCTCAGAGAAGGCCAACCTTTTAGGGAAGAAAGGACTGCGGAGCTGGGTGAAAGAAGATGATGGGATAATTGAGAACCGTTTCCAGTAGCAAGGCAAAGGTTGGCCGTAGATGCCCTGCTTCTCGATGATGATGATGAAGCTGGTGCTGATCATGGCGCAGCCGAGCAGGCCCACCAGACTGGAGTAGTAAAGACCTGGCAAGCCCCTTACTCTCCCTCTCCAAACCTCTGCCAACCCGCGTAGAGGCCCAATGGTCTCGCGAAGCAGTCTAGGAAGCGAGTGCGCTTGCAGTCATGGCTCGTAGTAGGCTAGCAGGAGGTGCAAAGCTGGCGTAGTTGTTCCCCAGGCTTCTTGGATGGGTGAGGCTGGGTGAGAGGGAAAAGAAGAAGAAGGACCGTCGCCAGAAGCGAGGAATGGGATGTCCGTAGATGCCTTGCTTCTCGAGCAGGATGACGAGACTGGTGGCGATGATGGCGAAACTGAGGAGGCCGACCATGGCGGAGTAGAAGATGACTGCAAAGCGCTGTGCTGCGTGCCAAGTTAGTCCAGCCTAGCCGCGGTCAGGAGAAATGAGTCTGGGAAGCGGGCAAAGGAAGATTGGCAGGCTAGAAGCCTTACAGATGAGGGGGACGACGTCGGAGGAGCGCGGGAGTTTGTCGGAGACGCCGAGTTGGAGGATGAAGATGGACAGGATCGTCGTCAGACCCATTTTCACCTACACCCACTCTCTCTTCTCCATCATTCATGACTGCTGAGTGGGACCTTCTCCTGATGAATGCCGGTTCCGGTGCTGGGCATGTGGTAACCGAGCAGAGCAGTTACTGTCAGGATGAGTGTAGGGATGACCAGATTCTGGACGTAGTACCTGCAGCAGTTCATTTGCTCTTCTTCCAATGCTGTATTGAATGAAGGAGAACCCGGATTTGCGGCCAATCTTGAGGGAGTAGCTTAGGATGGGGAAGTAGCCGTAGTTGTAGAACTCCCGCTTCCGCGTGACATTCATGGATATGAGGTCCCACTCCTCGTTGGGCAGGAAGATGGACAGGTCCACCTGTGACACCTCCAACCTTGCCTTGCCGTTTGAGATCCGCTGTGCTCCCACCACTGTGCAACAGATCACCTGGCCTACCATCCAAGGTCTTTTGCCACATTCATCAATTTCACCCATCTCCCTCTCTGGAAGAAACTATCGTGAAAGACCCCAGATGGTGGCAGCATGCAGGCCAGCCAAAGTCCAGCGCAGAACGGATCATCCGCAACTAATGGACAGCAGACTTTGCTCACAATTAATGCTTTTTCAGATCTAAAATCATGTGGGCTGTAAAAAGTGAATTTGGTTGTTTCGGGCAATAAAAGAAGTGAATGAATTGTGAGCAGAGGGAGGCAAGCAGAGGAAGAATTCCAGCCGTTTCATCGGAGCGTGGGTGATTTGGCCTGTGGCAATTTGTGAGCTGGCAAATTTAGTAGGCGCTCATTAGTGCGAGGAGGGAACTAAAACTGATAGGGAGGACTGGCTAGTGGCAGGCTGGGGTAGAGAGGGGGAGAGAGGGGGTGCCTGAGACTGTCAGGAGGGGCGTGTCTGAGAATGATGTGATGTCTGGTTAGTGAGAACGAAAGGAGAGAGGGACTAGTGGGAGAGAGCAAGGTCGCGACACAGTAGATAGAATAGCAGAAGCAGGTGAAGGGGTGATGGAAGGGGAGGGAGGTGAGGGGGGTGAAGGGAGGCGTCTATGGAAACGGAACTTACAGCCACGACTCCGTTATCCAGCTGGAATCGACCAGGCCAAACTTAGGCGCGGACTCTGGGGGGGCCTCCTAAGCTCTTTTCTCTCCCACGCCACTCTAACCATCCACCATCAACGAACGCAACGGCCCCAAAACACTACCAGGGCAAGGCTGGAGAGAAAGCGAAAGAGAGAGTAGGAGAGAGTGAGAAGAGAAACAGGAGTGAGCTGGTTTCTGTGTATACTGGAGGTGTGTACAGGGTGCTGTGGCAGTCTGTGGTGCTGAGCTGGTGGAGGCTAGGGAAGCGAAGCAGCCAGGCTAGGGGAAGCGAGAGGTGAGGTGCGCTAGAGGAAGAGCGGCTATCATTGTAGCTGTGTAGTGGAGTGAAGGGGAGATAGAGTGTCTGTGTGATGCATGGGGGCAGGGGGAGGCTACTAAGAGCGCCGTGTAGTAAGCTAAGCTCTAGTAAGCTAAGCTTACGGCGCTTACGCTTGTTCCCTCCGCGTAGAGGTCCATCATGCTGTCGTCCAGGTGCCAGTTGGCCAGCTCCAGGGTACAGCGCTGGTTGTCGAATGGGAAGTACCTCCAAACTCCATTCTCTTACTCCACCTCCCCACCCTCTCCCACCCTCCCCTCACTTCACGTTGATGTTGCAGGGGAAGCTGTAGCTGAAGTAGTAGCCTTGCAACACGTTCCCTGAAAGCAAAGCCAACAATTACAAGCCTTTAGAGCCGCAACAAAGGTTGACTAGCCTTCATGGTCGGTTCTTACTGGACACTCGATGCAGCGTTGTGCTAGCTTCACGTCCTCTTTGCTGTAGAGGTTAGAAAGGGTAGGGTTGAGGGGGATGAGAAGAGGTGGAAGAGAAGAGAAACCTGTAGAAGAGGTCGACAACGGGTAGCCAGATGGCCTTTGAGGGTAGGTGAGTATTCTCGATGCCGGCATAGTCGGAGGGGTTCCAGCGCAGGAACGGATCCTTCCATCGCTGCAACAACCTCTCTCTCACACTCCATTGCTTGGAGGGAAGCGCGAGGAGACAAGGTCGATCCAGCCGCTAATTTTGATGGCGCCACGCGCTTCATTGACGTATAGGATGTCGTAGGGCCACATGTAGATTGTCACATTCACTCCCGTCCCGTTCACCGGATGCAATGGCACCTAGCAACACGTTTTCTCCACATCTACTCCTAATGAAACCCTATGGATGAGGCACCTGGTCAGGATCGTAGTTTCGCAATAGGTGATGGTGCAGACGCAGACGTTCCGCGGCCACGCCCTCTCGCTCCAGGCCCCCAGCAACACCAGCCCCAGCCTCCTCTATCGACGACATACTCCCATTCTCCCCCTCCGAGCCTGCTGCACACTGCCCTTGAGGACTTTTGGGGAAAGCTGGGCTGGGCTCACCAGCAAAGGCGGCGTCCAGCATGAGTCCGGTGAGGAGAACTCGCAATGCACCCGCCTCCATCACCTCAGCACCCACTGCAACCCACCACCTCCTCTCCTCCTCTCCCTCCCCTTCCTCCCCCCGTACAGCCCCATCGCGGGATGTATTAGGAGCCGCCAATCATGCGCTGAGAGAGTGGAGATAGTGGACTATGCGATAGCTGGCACTGAGTCTCAAGATTACCGGAGCCATTGCGCATGGCTAGCAGACGGAGAGGAGAGGGCAGAGGAGAGGACCTGCGTCAAAAAAGCTTTTACCTAGTCGCACTAGACTCAGTCTGTCCGGCTAGTGGTGGGGCGGAAGGGAGCATTTGTGAGCGCCAAGCATCGACGCCCCCAATCAGGCCTCCATTTCCGGCCGACCTTGTGGCACCGCGCTCGCGGGAAATCGAAGCCCTACACCCACTGCCCTCTTCTTCCTTCTACTAGCCAGCCTACCCCCTCAACCCCATCAAACCCCACGGCCATTTTCGATCCCCGCTTTTTTTGATTAGGCAAATATCGGGCCATTTCAGACTTAAAGCCCCCAAGCCAGCCCACTTCACTTGGCAAAGAGATTGTCAAGTGGACGGTTTCTTTTTTCATCCATGCACCGTGTGAAGCGCCATGATATATGGCATGGCCAGAAAACTGTTGCTAGAAGGAGGCTAGATTCGATAGAAGAAGGGCTATTGAAAGGAGAACTTGCAAAAGGCAAGATGGAAAAAGTTATTGGATGTTCTTGTCAGAAAAACGAAATTAGCCTAAAGTGCCCGAGTTTCTTTTCAGAAAAAGGCCCAAAATGTCGCCAAGCCGGGAAATTGCAAATTAATTTGATAAAAAGAGACAGGCAAAAATTGGCTTTTTCAATGGCCGCTTGTAGACATATTAGTTTAGGATGGGCGGGTGCTAACAGCTAACGCTTGGTGAAGAGCGAATATTTCAGCCGGGGGCCATGAATGCAGGATGGGCGCAGGGAGGGCAGAGGAGGGAGGTCGGAGGCAAAGGATAGGGGAGGGAGAAAGCAGAGGAGAAGAGGTGAGAGCAGACGGAGTTGGGGAATTCTTTAGCCTCCGACGCCTCTTTTTGCTGCCCCGAAAGGAAGCTGATTGCATTTGCCATCCAGAGCATCCCTCTCACTTTCAGCACCGCCCAGATGCAACCTCCTGATCCCTTGGCCATTAGGGCTGCTGTTGGGCTAATAGCATTGGCATGGAGGAGGCTAGGAGGGGAGTGCTGTCCAAAGGAAGAGGAAGACGAAGGGTCCCAGGTGCAGCGACTGACAGAGTAGACACATCCTCCTACATGCATGCACAAGCAGCCATCCATCTTCGCCAAGGAGACTCTCCTCAGCTTTCCCAAGGCTTTGGCAAAAAAGTAGCTCTGAGGCACGCAAGGTGTGAAGGAGCAGGCCGAGGAGTTGGGGGAGGAGGAGGAGGAGGAGGCAAGGAGGGGCAGGGAGGAAAAGTGGGGAGGTAAGCCTTTGACACAGCTGGCCCCCCAAATCCCCGTCCGGAAGCAGTTGCCCCTGGAAATCCCGCGCTTCACACGCAATCGCTCGCTTCTTTTCACCTCCCCTTGCTGCCCTGCCCTGCATCATTCACTGCCCTTTGGGGAATGGGCAGAGAAATCGGCAGCGATTAAGGACTCAGCAAAGGTCCTTTCAGGGAAGAGAGAGTTAATGACGCACTGCTCTTCAATTGGAAACAAATGGGGGACGGCAGAAATGGCTTTGGCAAAAAGACAGTGACTTATGCAGGAGGAGGTGCTCGGAGGTGGGCGCAGAGCAGCGCCTGAATAGGGCTCCAAATGGGGAGGGGGAGGGAGATGGAATGAGCAGGTAGGGCTGGGCAGGGATATCACTTGTGCCTGCAGCATGATGAATGCGCTACCTTCGTTACCACCTCCCACCAACTCCCTTCGCTTGCATTTACTTCCACTCCCTGCCTCCCCCAAGGCCCCTTCTCCTTCCCCCTCCTATCCTCCTCCCCTCCTACCCCTGCCCCCACCTTCCCTCCGCGCGCCAGAAAGAACTTCCCTCTGCATCACTAATTGGCCAAATTAGCCTGGCACCGATCGAAACAGGCCCTCTGACAGCAACTTCCACCCATTCACCCCCAGCCAAGCGCAGAGACACCCCAACCTCCTGTTTCGGTGGCTGAAAAAAACCTGGGCGGGGCCCTGAGAACTATTTAGAAATAGGAGAAGGCAGGGGGGGGGGGGAGGGAAGCAAATGCCTGGCGGAATGAGGCCCGTCTAAAGAGCCCTAAGCCGATGGCAATTCAATATTGGCCAGCTCGCTCCTCTCCCCTCTCTACCCCTCCACCCCCCGAAAAGTGGCCTCAAAAAGGGAGGGAAATATGAAGACAGCCGAAGCGGCGCAACATTCTTCTGCTCTTCCCCTCTTCACAAGCCTACCTCCCTACCTCCCTCCATCACCACTTCCTTCTCTCCCTCCACCCCCATATCACCCCTTCCCTCAATGCTCCTCCCACATACTTGCCGCAGTCCCTTGGCAAATGAAGAAAGTGGGCGCTTCATTGGCACACCTGGTGCCCAGTGGCACCAAGCCAAGGCCGTCCATAAAATCCTCATTGCCCACGCCCGCCCGCTTCCCCAGCCTACTTCCCTCAGTTTCTTCCCCGCGGCAGTAAAGGAGATAGGCGGATGTTGGCCGGAGTGCTTCAATTGCTTTCTCCTACTTGAGCATTGCGCAAAAAAAACACAGCCTCTCCCAGTTTGGCCCTTTTTTGATGCCTCAATGGCCAGGCGTATGATTTCACCCATATCAAATGTACATCTCATGCAGGGAAAACGAGGACTATACTAGTTCTTGCTGAAGCCAGCATAGAGTGCTCAAAGGAATACTACCATTCTGTTCGCAACAATAGATTTGCAACTCTGTGACCTACTGCTGAGTAGTAGTGGAGAAGCGTAGGGGCGGTATAGGGCGAAACCGGAGTCTGGAAACGGATTTCTTGGCGACGGCGGTACGGAATGTGTGACCCTTCAAGCCCCCCAGGCAGAGCAAAGGAGGGGCGGCATGAAAAAGCGCTCATTTTTCAGCCTTGTCGCTACGTTGCATTTGCCCCCAGAACACCAAAGCCGCCCTCCGGCATTCAGCTGGACCAGCCGGCCATCCATCCACGCATTCCAATGCCTTCCCTTGCCCCCATTCATCACCAGCCCTGTTACGCCTCTATTTCTTGCCCCGCTTCTGACTCAGCCCACCCCTCCTGTCCCCTTTTCAGCCCCCCGTGTCTCAAAATGTGGCTTTTGCGGAATCGTATGATGCAGGATAAATCCTGGCATTTGCCGGCGACTTTTTTTATCTAGTCAGCAGGTCAAGGATAATCAGGCAACTGGTTTTCTCCCCCGAAGGTGCTGGAAGCCTCTCATGGCGCTGCTCATCTGCAAGCTGCATGAAAGTAGCAGTTGTGAGAATGGTTGGAGGTAAGGTTGGAGACCAAGAGGAGCAGGAGTCGGCGATTGTCGGCTGGTGGCGCCTCCTCCCCCAGCCCAGTGTCAGAGGTGGTTAGCGGCGGCAGTCCATTGTTTCCGAAGAGAACGTGGTCGTAGCCGGAGTAGAATCTGGACAAGAGAACTCTTAAACCTCACTTTTTAAGGCAAGCCAGAGAACCCCAGTGTTAAGGTTTGGGGAAGCAGGCAAAGCAGGCAGAGGCAGACAAGAGTTGCGCTCATGGTGTGACCGCCTTGTTGACTTTGCTCTGCCCAAGGGCGTCAGAGCCTAATTCAAAACTAAAAATAGCAGGTGGGCGTAATGAAAGAAGAAATAAATAACTATTTGGTGACATATACAGACAGTTGCCCTTTACGCCTTACCTTCTGTCCAATTTTCTATTCACCTGCATCCGACTGGCATCCCGTCACCTGTCTTGACAAAGCTGCCACTTCAGAGTTCGTACGTTCTTTTGACTCATTATCCAAAAAAGCAGGATCAAGTTCCGAAAATGGCAGTCAAAGCAGTTTTTGTGAGAAACAAATTTAGACATCTTTCAATTTGACAGTTCCTTCTTATTTGTCAGCCAGTAGAATACCTACGCGATGAATGCGTTGTGCATACCGAATGAAAGGTCAAGGCAGCTGTACGCAATGCAAATGTCTACAAACCGGACATAAAAACACTCCATAAACTTCAAAACTATGGGGCGATTCATTTTCGGCCTCCTGGCATTGGCCATCGCCTTCATCGCTTTTCGCCTCAACCAACCGTTGCCGCCCCTCCCCGAGGTTGCAGCTTTGCCCAGGATGCAAAGTTTCAGCCGATGTCAGGCCTGTCTACCTTTGATGGGCAGGGCAAAAGTTTGCAGCTGGAGGAGGGCTATTTCGGGGCGGGTGAGCGGGAGGCGGACGATGAAGATTTGCATGCCTTCAGCGTCAACGTTTCTCAATCCATCCTGACCGATCTGCGAACTCGCCTGAGGCAGGCCAAACTGTCGCAGCCGCTGGAGGGCGCTGCTTTCCGCTACGGCGCTAGTGGTTGGCCTGGAAGGCTTGGAAGGAAAGCAGGAAGAAAGGGGGGAATGTAGGCGATGCGATGGCAGTGGTGCGGGAGTATTGGCTGAATGACTTCGACTGGGCGGCCGCCGAGCAGCGCCTCAATGCCTGGCCCCAGTTTCGGACTCAGATTGAAGGTCCGCATTTGCCAGTCACTTTGAAACTTTGTTTTCTGGCTTTTTCGATTAGTTTCCCAATTTTCGCACAACTTTGTCTCCCAAAACGTTCATGCAAAATTATTTGTCTGAGATTAGCGCTTTGCATTTGTGCGCGGCCGAAGGCCGCCTGCTCGAAGCGGCGGGCGGCCAAGGCCAGCTAAAGCAGTTACCCCAATTTTGCGTCGATTTTTCTGCATATGGGGCCGTGCGAGCGGAGCGGAATCACGGTCCCCTCTTAGCGACCTGTCCCATACTTATCGGTTTCTCAACAAAATGACTCAGCGAATATGCCGGTACATGCCAAACCCGGTACAGGGGCAAACCCGGTACAGTGCCAAACCCGATAGGGGCAAATCGGGTACAGGTCCCAGTTAAGTCCCGGTACAAGTTCTTAGTTGCTTAGTACAAGTTGCTTAGTTTCGATATTTTCAACACATGTTGAGTTGACACTTCACATCGTACTGCAGACGAAAGGTAGTTTGAAAAAGGCCACGCACTTACTGGCGATAGTCGATATGACCTTATGGGCATTGCTTTTGAGTAGTTTAATTTGCAGCATTCATTTAGAAGGAATTTTGCATGTTAATATAGCCATCATTCACGATTCAAATGCAAGTGCTTAGTTTCAAATCACTCCTCTATTTCTCTTTTCGGCAGAAGAGCTTCAACAAGCATTCCATTTCAATAAAAACTAAAGGAACGAATAAAATACTTACAGTAGCGGGTGATTGAACTGTTGATGTTGAATCTTCAAATATTTTTTTCATGCGTTTAAAAGGTATTATATTTGAAATAACTTACAGGGTAGCGTTGTTTATGCTTTTGAAGCAAGAAACCTAAAAATGATATTTGGCGTTGATATGCGTAACTTTGAACTATTGAACTACCAGAGGCAGTAGCTACAGCCATGGCCACAATGAAGGAGCCAACCAGTATAAAAAGCGCTCCCATTTTCTGAAATTTGTGGAATCATAATAGCCATGCACAAATTTTTGTATTTTCTGTTTCGCTAAAGCTTTAATTGGCTGCTTCTGTGTAAATGTATAAAATGAGGTCTAGAACAACTTGGTATTTCTCCCGATTCAGTGTTTTGCTCCCAAATTTAACTCTAATCCAACCATTTGTTTTTATTTGGTCAAAATTATTATAGTCATTAATAAATTATACCATCTGTGCTTTGCGCGGTATTTAAGCATGAGTCTAGAACTAGAGTGAGAAATATGATTTACTGCATGTTGCCCAAAATACTTGATTAGAAACCAAGAGTTGTAAAGCTTCCGTCAGATAATGCCAAAGTAATCAATCTTCTGTATCTCGACGCTTTCGCGCGACGAAAGTATTATCTTGAAAACCATTTGATTAGACGATAAGACTGAATGAGAAGGAAGAACCGTCATCGTCCACAGCTACGTCTGCGTCCTAAAACATCCATTTGGCACCGGCTATAACAGCATCAAGAATAGCTAACCCAGTCAGCGTCTCGACGTAGGCGGATGGCTGCAATAGTGAAAAATTACGATCCGTTTTTCAGGGACCAGAACCTAAGCACCGAAATCAGCTAATCCGCGGTCTTGAACCGAGTCCTTCAAATCAATTGTTTGTCAATAAAATATTTTTGACTATTTTGTTTTGCGATCATAATTAAGAAAGATTCTAAAAGAAATCAGGCAAATGTGTAGCTCCAGCCTACCCCAATGCCTCAAACCGATTCCATAAAATGAAGAAAGACATTTCTTCAATGAATTTATTATATCTTAACACTTACGTCGCCAGCATCCTTATCCACATCGATGCCTTGAACTGCGGTCCCTGCAGCGTATATTTTCATTTCACGCTTCTTTCTGTCTAAAAATTGATATGATAAAGAAACCAGGCTGTTTAAACGTGAACAGCAGGAAAAAGCCAAGAAGGATTGGAAGATGGCGCATTTTCCGACGTCTCGGTTGAAGGCAAATGAAGCACCCCACGCATCATTTGATCATCTGTGAAAAGCACAGCTTGTCAGTGGCTTAGCCTCCAAACCTGCCGATGGAATCTGTTATCCGATGGAGATTGTCTGCCTGGTTTTTTTTAGAAAATTTATTTATTGAAAAATTAAAAACGTCAGGTTTTTAATAACAAGCAAAAAGTTGTCTTAATGTTTGTCGCGGAAAATTCCTACACAAATTCATCAATTTTAATACTCAAGTGACAGTGAATTAGTGGAACAAAAAGTGAATTGCATGTTGGAAAGGACACCATAACTTTATGAGCACTTCATTTAATATTCAATTTAAATCTGGACAAATATACTGTCAAAAGAGCTTTTCTGTCACTTGATAGACTCTGCTTCAGACGATTTCTCATGAAATAGAAAAAAAATCGTTCCAATTTTATAAAATTAACATAGCCTGTGTTTTATAATTCTCTATTTGGTGAACACTGTGATAGACCTCACCTTCCTTAAAAGATTTAACGAGTTTATTTCTGTTTTTAAACATTTGGCTAGAAAATAATAATTCAATAAAATAATTTTTACGATTTTCGAAAAGTTATAATTTTTTAGCGAATGACTGGACGTTACTCATGTCCAATATTTGTAATCTTCTTCGACATTTGTAAGGTCTTGCTTGTGCTACTTCCGTAAATGACTTTTGGAATATTTGACTCATTTGATCATTTGATGTTATCCAGTTCAATAATTCACAGGTCTCCAAGTCCATTTCATCAGAGCCAAGCCCGAAACTTCGGCTGCCGAACAAATCCGCGTATACCCACTGCTCATCGTGCACGGATGGCCCGGCTCAGTCTACGAGTTTCACAAGGCTCAAATACTCTCTGTTCCTGATCGACTGACAAGGACTCATTTTGTGATTTCAGCTCATTCCACTGCTCACCCAGCCGGTTGACGGAGTGGCCTTCGAGGTCATCGCCCCCTCCATCCCCGGCTATGCCTGGTCTCAGGCTCCGCAGAAGCAGGGTTCCATTCTTTCCTCTCCCACCCATCAAGCAACAGAATCACCCAAGTAAGCAAAGATCCCTCCAACAAAGAAGCAGTAAAAGAAAAGGCGGCTGCTAGCTACGCAGCGCATTGGCGCGTACAAAGGTGCGGCGCTTGGTGGACTTGTAGGGGCGGCTGGGCTGGGGCAGAGGGCCTTGGTGTAGGTAGTTGGAGTCCTCCTTGGGTGGCTGCTGGGCGTCGAAGGGCTGGAAGGGGAAGGAGGAGGGGAAGCCGGGGTTGCTGCCCTCCAGGATGCTGTTGGAGCCGTCCACGGCCGGCGGTTGAGGGGCAGGGAAGGTGGGGCCGCCGCGGCGGGGACAGGGGCAGTAGGCGGCGTCGGGGCCCGGGTCGCCGGGCGGCCCGCCCTCCCCGTCCACCTGGTCCAGCCCCTTGCGGCCTGGCCAGAGTTTCGCCTCTTAGCTGGGGCGCCTGAGGGGGGAGCTGGGGGGATGCAACCCATGGGACCCAGGTTGCCCTGCGGTCCAGCTAGGCCGGGGGCGCCGGGGCGTCCCTCCCGTCCAGCCAGACCTCGGGGGCCGGGTCGGCCGCGAGAGCCTGGGTTCCCGGGGATCCCAGGTACACCCTGGATGTGGTATAGGGGAAAGTAGCGGCGAGGAGGGGAAGAGAGTAGAGGAGGCACCTCAGCACCGGCGTCCCCGTCAGTGCCAGGACGACCCGCGGGCCCTGCCTCTCCGGCTTCTCCCTGAGAGAAGGCGAGGAGGTATGAGGGGGCAGGTAAAGAAGCAAATGATTCAACGCCGTCGCCAGGGGTGCCGCGAGGTCCGGACTGGCCACGGCGTCCGGGCCGTCCGCTGTGACCCAGCTGACCTGCTGCTCCTTTGTCGCCCTGCCAATGGGTACTGGCGTGATTTGAGGAGAAGAGTAGAGAATGAGGGCAACAGGTTGCCCGGGGGGTCCACGAGGTCCTGGTGGGCCAGGGTCTCCGTTGGGGCAGACGCGGCTGAAAGTAAGGAAGTAGGGAATGAGATGATGTTTTGGGTAAAGTGGGGAGACCATCGTCCGTCGGGGGTCACCTCGATGGGCGGCGTGGTGCCGGGTAGGCCGGGCTGACCGTTCTGTCCCGGCTTCCCGTCCTCCCCGCGCATGCCGTCTGGCCCCGGCGGACCAGGGGGACCGGGCGGACAGCGGTTCTCCGAGTCGCAGGCTGTCAAATGTGGCCAGTCTCCAAAAGCCTTTGAGTGGGCCGAAGGGAACCGCAGTAGCCTCGCTGCTGAGCTGCAAAGGTTCCCGGACCAGCCTGTCCGGAGGCGCCGTCCGGCGGGGGCAGGGGGTAGCTGGGGAAGCCAGCAGTGGTGGCCTCAGTGTAGGGGTAGGGGGCGCTGGTGGAGGGTCCGTAGGGGTCTCCGTCGGCGGGTGCATAGGGGTCCCCATCCCCGTCGAACTCCACAAAGCCGCCGTCGATGGCGGGCGGGCCGAGGGCAGGGCGAGCATCACTGCCTGGTCCGATGTCCACACTGGCTCCGATTCTGTCCTCGCCAGCGTGGCCGGGACCGCGGGCCTTCGGAGATGATGGGGGATGGAAGAGGGGAGTGGGCATAGGATGCCAACTGGATGGCTGGGTATGGGATCGGGGACGGGATTGGAGCCACGCAATCGGTCGCCTTCGTAGTTGGCGTAGCTGTTGCTGGCAAAGCCGTCCGTATTGGCGCCTGCACAACTGCTACATACTTCCTCTTTCATCTCTGCTGCCAGATGAGGGCTAACCGATGGATAAACCGTTTTGTCCCACATAGGGAATGGTACGGATGTTGTTGGGCCGTCGAACGCCTCCTGTGTCGTCGACAGTTTGCTAAGAGAGGTGTGTGTGTGTGGAAAAGGAACACCTGCAAGGGAAGGCGGCTGAGGGTACTGAGCTCTTTTAGGTCGGGGCTTGTGAAGGCTCTCCTCACGGAGCAGGTGCCAAGCCTCGCCTGCCAACTGACCAAACTCCGCCATCTCCTCCCGCGTCAGTGTCTAGAAGGAAGTGAGGAAGCCTAATCATCGGGAAAGAGGAGGGAGATGAAGGGGTACGTGAATGGCTTCAATCCTGAGAATGAGGGCAGGGACGTAGGTGAGGAGGATGGCGATGGTGGCGGCGCTGACGACGATGGCCCCGAAGGCGGCTTCACGGCCGCGCGGCCCACTGCACTCAGCCTTCATCCCTGGGGGGCTGGGAGGGAGGCGCTGATGGTGTGCTGGGAGTGGGGTGGAGGAGGAGGGGAGGAGGAGAGGGCAAATTGGCACCCTCGCCGGGGGCTGGTCGAGAGCGAAAAGGATTGGCTGAGTTGGCGTGAATTGGCCCTCGCTCTGGCGGATCAGGCAGGCACCTTCCCTGCTCCCCCTCCCCCCCGCCCATCACCTTCCCTGCCCCCACCTCATCCCTTTCACACGCTCTATCGCCCTGCCAAAGTAGAAGCGTGGAAAAAGATCTGCCCACTTTGCAACAATTGATGCCCAAATTGTACCTTTGATAGGAGCACATTGATAATATTTTGATAATAGACGAGTAAATTTCATTATCAATGCAAGTGATGATGATATTTTATCAATAAAAATTAAAAACAAAGATTAAAAATGAAGTCAACTTCTGGCGTTCTTGATCTGGCGTTCTGGCATCAAAAATTAAAAACAGTAGAATTTAAATTACAACAAATTATAGAGTTTGCCTTTGACAAAAAGATTAGCTTCTTCTTCAAGAGTTAGGGTTCTATTGAGAAGATAAAAAGAGAGATTGATTGATTGAGATTGATTCAGACTGATTGAGTTTGGGTGTTGTGAGTTTTATTGAAAGAGACGGAGAGGGAAGGATCCGCCCCTTCTTCAACAAATTGTGAACAATCGTTCAAGCCTTAGTGTTGTTCAGAATCTAGTCCTGTGGCAAAGTTTAAAATAACCTATCCTAAACTTTGCATTTGCATTTTACTACAGCTAGCCGATTAAAAGTTAGTGAGAGATTGAAATTAAATGGTGACAAGCTAAAAGTCCACTCAAATATTTCGTAATGAAATTTCAAAAATTGCAGGTTTTGGCCCCATAGCCTGCGCCCGAGTATTTGCAAAGCTGATGCAGCGTTTGGGCTTCGAGGCCTACTTTCTCCAAGGCGGCGATTGGGGTTCCCTCATCACCAGCGCCATGGCCAAAGCTTATCCGGACAGGTAGGCCTTTGCATCCCTCTTTTGCTCCCTATGGGGAATAAGCGCAGTTTATGAGTCTACCAACACACCGGGGAAGGCATAGCAGTCGGCTAAGCATGGCCTAGTAATCACACGCAGTCCTATACACGTAGCACCGATTGCATTCTGCAGGCTGAGGGGAAGGAAGGCTGTGGGCAGTTTCTCGCTCTCTCTACTTCTTGCCCTTGCCCTTGCCCTGCAATCAGCAGCTCTTCGCGCACTCTCCTTGATAGGAACTTGAGCGGGCATAGAGAGCAGGCTAGAGTTCTAGAGGCTAAGAGATAGATGGGCGAGCTGGACAGGTGAACTTACAGTTCCGCTCTTTTAATTCTGCAACATAGACGTATGCTAGACAGCCAACAAAATTGCTAGCCCACTCTATAGTTCCTCATGCGCAAAAGTATTGTCTTGAATAATTGGCAAGTAGGATAAAACAATAGACACCCGGGGGCGAATAAAAAGGATGAACCTTGGGTGGGGCTGTGGGCGCGGGAGCTGGCGGGGCCGCTGCAGGTGCAGGGGCCGCCGCTGGTGCAGGGGCCGCAGCAGCTGGAGCTGGGGCCGCAGGAGCTGGGGCAGGAGCGGATGCTGGAGCAGGAGCAGGGGCTTTGGGGGCTTCAGGCTTCTTCTCGGGCTCTTTGATGCTGCCGGCGGGAGTGGGGACGTGGGCGGGGGCGGCGGAGGACTTCCAGAAGGGCGGGTAGTCCACCTTCTGCGGCTTCTTGTAGATCTTCTGCCGAATCTCGATCTCCTTGTCCACCGTGTCCTGTTCGTCCAAGCATTGGATCACTTCGAACCCGTCACTAGTGGTTGGAGCTGTTCACCTGCGGCGTCTTGCCGGTGATCCAGATCTGAAGGAGCATGACGCCGGCGGCGGTCATGTCGGCGAGGGTGAGGTTGTCCGCCTGCTTGCGGCAGTGGCGGACGAGGATCTCCTCCTCCTCCTCCAGGTGCTTCACGTACTTGTAGTCCAGGATGTCGTCCACCTTTCCCGTCTCTTTCCCAGTGATCAGTACGATGAGCGTGTAGCAGTGCGCCTTGTTCGCCTGTAGAAGAGAAGAGCTAAAGAGGAGACGATAGAGCAGAAGGGAAGAGCTAAAGATGGACCTTCCATTCCATCCAGGGGGTGACCTCAGGCTCTTCGCCGGTGTGTGCGAGCTCGAAGTTGTCACCAAAAAGGGAGGAGTGGAAGGAGTAGAGGTAGTTGTAGTGGTAGGAATGGGCAGCTCGTGGGTTGATCTCCACCAGGTAGAGCTTGTCATTCTCTTCTGGGTTCACCCAGAACTCGATGTTGAAGAATTGGCCACGGTAGCCGAGTTTGGCTAGCCTTTTCAATCATGGATGTTTATGGTATAGCATTGAGGAAAAGAGGAGAGAGATTACTTTCCCATGTAGTCCTCAACGTAGGCCTCCACGAGATGGGCTTTAGAAGAAGGGAAGTTGATGGGAGGGGTGACGTAGCCAAGGGCTTGGTGGTTGGCGAAGTAGACCTCCTCGGTGAGAGCATAGTGCACCACTTCAATTCACCATTCCTCATCACTGGGACAGAAGGTGGATAAAGTGTGAACCTTTGCCATCAGGGGTGATGTAGCCCTCATAGCAGTACTCGATCATCTTCTGCATGTCCACCATGTGCTCAGCGACGAAGGGAGGGATCTGGGCTGGGAGGTCTTTGGGATCGATGTCTCTCATGATGGCGTTGTTCTGAATGGCGATCTCCTTCTTGATGTCTTTAGCGTCTTTGTATTCCCGCAGGGTCTTGATCAGCTGCTCTGGGTTGTCCGTCTTGAAGATCCCGCGTCCAAGCGAAAGCGAGGTATTCTTCAGCATGAACGGCCATTCCTTGATCTTGGCCACGATCTGCTCCTCCGTCTCCTTGTCCGGGTCCACGAAATCGAACCAGAACGGATGAGTCTCCAGAGATCGCATCAGGTACCTGAAGCATCACCTTCGTTTGCATCTTCTAAAAGTCGTAGGAACGGGCTACTTATTCATGCAGTAGAGGAAGGCGACGCGGCTGATGGAAGTGTTGCCGAGTCCTTGGTTGATGAGGATGTGGTGGAAGGCGTCCTTCTGGGCGAAGCCACCGACGACTTGGATGCCCTCCTTCTTGCAGAGAGCGATGGCCTTGTCGATCTCCTCCTGCTCCCAGCCCTTCACGTCCAGAGGAACGATGTCGTACTTCTCCTTCAGGCCTTCGATGGCCCGGGCCATGTAGGCCTGAGGCCCCAGGAAGCCCACCTTCTTCTTCCCACTGCAACTGAGCTGATGGAAGTCGGACAAAAGGGTGAAGAGTGCAAAAGACCTGGGCGGAACGGAGCCGAGCACCCGGGTGGGAACCTGCTTCCAGTAGGGCGGGTAGTCCACCTTCTGCGGCTTCTTGTAGATGTTGTAGCGGATCTCGATCTCTTTGTTGATCACATCCTGCCAGTCCCCTAATTTACTGTCAACGATGCTGTTAGGATGCGTGGGAAACCTGGGCCTCCTGTCCAGTGATCCAGATCTGAAGGAGCATGACGCCGGCGGCGGTCATGTCAGCCTGAGTGAGGGTGTCCTGCTGCTTGCGGCAGTGGCGGACGAGGATGCCTTCCTTCTGCTCCAGATGGTTGACGTACTTGTAGTCCAGGATGTCGTCCACCTTCCCCGTCTCCTTGCCCGTGATCAGCACAATCAGAGTATACGCATGCACATGCCCTTTCTGCAAAATAAGCCCAGTTCAGTATTCACTGAAGAAAATATAACAGACAAAAGTTGAGTTTAAGGGACCGCCAGCCACGGTTTTACTGTCCAACGTTTAGGAAAATGTAGCAGCGGGTCTTAAGAATCAAGTGAACATAAATTTTGCCAGTTTGTTAAAGCATATATAGGCTCTGAACCTTCTTGTGTAGTTAATTCTACCAGCTTCGCTTCAAATTGAGTCTTTCTTCCCTCTCATCTACGAACAATAATACAGAACAAGAATATCACGCATAGCACAATAGGTGACCGCGGAGCGCATTCCCCCTTCCACATTTCTAAAATTCCTTTCCTTCCCTAAAATTTCTTTACCTTTCAGGAAAAAAAAGTTTGTACAAATCTGTTGAGAATTCGCCATTTCTCAGTATATTTCCATTTTTCATTTTTTTCCATTTTTCAATCTTTCTACCCAAATAAGTAATGTTTCAAATACTCGGAGTCTGGTTCCACCCATCCAGATCTTCCCTAAATTTCATTACCTTTCAGGAGAAAAAAGTTCGTCCAAATCCGTTAGATAGTTTGCCATGGTTTTTTCGGCGCAGAAATTTCCCATTTGCTCACAAGGCAGCTTGAAAGTGTCTCAACGTCGGCTCCATGAACCCCTTTAGCAGCAACTCCCGCGCCCTCGCCGCCCGCCTTCAGCCCAAACGCCTCCCTTCCCCGCCCCTCTTCTCTTCCCCCCCCCCCGCCCCTCCCCAGTCTGAAAAAGTGGGCATTTTGCTCTTTTTTGATTCAATTTATACGATAATCTAGCATTTTTTCGGGTTAAAAAATATCTTTGACATTTTCTGCCCATTATTAAATTAAGATCTCAATTTGCTTGCACTATTTGGTACTGCCTGAGGCACCGTTTTGCGGGGCCACTACCTGCCGTGGCTAAAGCTAAATATAGTCTTTTGAAAGTTGGTAAATTGGCAACCGATCATTTTTAATGAGTCTGAGACAAGGTACATAATATTGAGTGATGCCAATAGGTGAGCGGCAAAATCGTTTGTTTTTCCATAATTACAATTATTTAACTACATTTATATTTTTTAAATAATTATTTTAAATGATAAAAAAATCATTGGAACAATTTTTTTTGCTTTTTTTATTTTGAGTTAGGAATTGAGAGCAAATGTCATAGGGGTAAGTAAACCTGAAAATTAAGAATTTGGG
>JASANA010005534.1:0-23534 GCA_030248095.1 Ptycholaimellus sp. GST1_10
CGGAGAGGCCGAGTTTGGGAAGGCTGGAGGAGCGGACTCCGTGGCCTGTCCCTGGCAAGCGGCGGCAGCGAGACACGAGGCCACGTTTAGTTGGCCCAGGCTCAGAAGCGCCTCACTTGCCGGCTGAGCATGGCTCAGCGACTCTTTATTCTTCCTTTCTTCTGCCAGCCAATCGTAATGAAAGGCAGCAAAATAATCGGTGAACTCAGAGTAGATAAATTCACAATTCACTCGTCAGCAAGCTGAGAGTATGATTGGAATTCATCTTTTCCTTTTCAACGCGTCTTGCCAATGGGCTGAGCGTTTGAGAAGGAATGAGGAGTGAAGCGAAGTGAAGGGTGAAGGTAGCCTACTGGATGGAGTAGTTGACGCTGGCGGCAACATAGCTGGGCTTGGAGTAGAGGTGCTAGCAGTTGAAGGTGGAGGGGAGTCAGCAGATCGTCTTGTGGCCATGGGTGTTTCCACTCATGAACCACTCTCTGCTACCATAAAAAGGGTGTGCTGCACAGGAGCACATTTGAGTCCCTTTTGATAGCCATTTCCGATGTGGTGTGAGGAGCAGAGTTGGGCGGAAGCTATTATCGGATATAGATAGTTACAACCGGAAGAGGGCCGGAAGTTAGTAGGAAACAGTAGAGGAAGGGCAGCACCATCACCTTACATTCTAACACAACTGAGGAGGTCCGGCCTTGGTAGGCCAGACCCCTCAACCACTTTACAACGGAACCATGATCTGGTACTGAAGGACTCCTGAGTCCGCACAAATCCCTTCACCACCTGTACACCCAGCTTCTGCAACCAGCCAACCTCAGTGTTAACTACAACCCAGAGGAATAACGGATGACCATACAATTTCCACTTTCTTTTATGCATGTACTGCGATATCTATTCCTTCATGGAATGCTATGCCACTTCTTCTTTTTCAGCAGTTGAGGTTCCTTCCTTTTCTCTTGCTTGTCAACAAAATGACCTTTAACTGTATCAACTAACTTTAAAATGTATTAGACAGTACGTAGTACGTATTAGACAGATTCGGATATTAGATTGATAGGATAAGTGTTAGCAATTCCACGAAATGGCAACATGGGATCATAGGCTAGCATCATTTCATTACAGGACCTTAAGATACAAAATGAATATAAGTCAGTTATTCTAAAAGCGAAAAGATAGATCACAGAAAATTGAAAAAATAATTTATTTATTATAATTGTTTGAAAGATCTTAATATTCAATATGATAGAAAATCGCAAAATATTTTAGGTTTAAAGGATGTTTATGAAAGGTCAGAGGAAAATGCTGGATTCATATTTCCAGGGTTGCTTTGTCTGTGGGGTCAGTTAAATGTTCACTGCTTCTTTTGATAACTGCACTATTGGGAAGAAATTGATCAATAAGGGCATCCATGTATGTCGACTTTGGACTTGGCTTGGTGCTATCATTTTGCGTTGCTGATAAATTTTCTTTGCTTGGTTGATTATTTAATAGTGGGTCCATGTACTGCGAGTTCATTGTGTTTTTGTGCTTATTTATTGAGCTTGACAAATTAGGAATTTCTTGTTCACTGTCAATTCCATCTTGCGTATTATCAGTCTCAGCTGGTGATTTCAGTAAATGTGAAGGGATTTTCATCGTGGATTTCGCCAAAGTGATTAGAGGTATGCTAGTTTGTTCTCTTGCATTTTCTGATTTCAGAACTGGAATTTTTTTCAATTGCCTTCCTTTTTTGGTTTGAACGCATGAAAAATCAGGATAGCCACCATGACTGCACCGCTTAGAACTGATCACAATTTTGGATCAATAAATAACAATGGACAATATTGCAGCTAGCTCCACACTAAAATAACTGAAGAACTGATCACAGTTTTGGATGAAAGAAGAACCCTGTACTATATTGCAGCCAGATCCAGTCAACAATTTCATTTCGCAGTTACTATCATCATGAACACTAACACAGCTAACTGGTTTTATTTAGGACTAAACTCAGCTGAAAAAACTGGTCAAACATTTATACTTAGAATATTTCTCTATCTAAGAAAACAACTCTGTCATTTTGCAGTTATTCTTGATATTAACACAACCAAAACATAGTTTGGTCATATATAAATTGCTCAGTGTATATTAAAACATGTTTCATTTTTGTATTTAACAAATAATACAACAAGTGGTTCTATAAAAAAAGATTATAAAATGATTATAATTAGTTTAACACTAATGGTGCATTCATAAATGTAGACCCAAAGTGTACAATGGACAATATTGCAGCTAGCTCCACACTGAATTAACTGAAGAAGTGATCACAATTTTGGATCAATAAATAACAATGGACAATATTGCAGCTAGCTCCACACTAAAATAACTGAAGAACTGATCACAATTTTGGATCAATAAATAACAAAGGACAATATTGCAGCTAGCTCCACACTGAAATAACTGAAGAACCGATCACAATTTTGGATCAATAAATAACAATGGACAATATTGCAGCTAGCTCCACACTGAAATAACTGAAGAAATGACCACAATTTTGGATCAATAAATAACCACTATCACGAGCCCCGCTTAGGCCTAGAGAAAAAACGTCAACTTTCGAGCTCGATCTAAGCACTCTTTGGTTTCGATATACACAAACAAAACATGGTTTTGCCTTCGTTCACAATATCAACTTCTTTAGATTTTTGCCTGCGTGCAATGGACAATATAGCAGCTAGCTCAACACTGAAATAACTGAAGACCTGATCACAATTTTGGATCAATAAAAACTGGACAATATTGCAGCTAGCTCCACACTAAAATAACTGAAGAACTGATCACAATTTTGGATCAATAAATAACAATGGACAATATTGCATCTAGCTCCACACTGAAAAAAGGGAAGAACTGATCACGGTTTAGGACAAAAGAAGAACCCTGTACTATATTGCAGCCAGATCCAGGCAACAATTTCATTTCGCAGTTACTATCAACATGAGCACTAACAAAGCTAACTGGTTTTATTTAGGACTAAAAAACTCAGCTGTAAAAAAACAACTGGTCAAACATTTAGTACTTAGAGCTATTCTCTATCCTAAAAAAGCAACTATGATCATTTTGCAGTTATTTTGGTTGATTAACATAACCAAGACATAGTTTGTCATATATAAAAATTGCTCAGTGTATATTAAAAACATGTTTCATTTTTTGTATTTAAAAATGATCCAAAATTGTGATCAGTTCTTCAGTTATTTCAGTGTGGAGCTAGCTGCAATATTGTCCATTTTATTTATTGATCCAAAATTGTGATCAGTTCTTTAGTTATTTCAGTGTGGAGCTCACTGCAATATTGTCGATTGTACACTTTGGGTCTACATTTATGAATGCACCATTAGTGTTAAACTAATTATAATCATTTTATAATCTTTTTTTATAGAACCACTTGTTGTATTATTTGTTGAACACAAAAATGAAACATGTTTTAATATACACTGAGCAATTTATATATGACCAAACTATGTTTTGGTTGTGTTAATATCAAGAATAACTGCAAAATGACAGAGTTGTTTTCTTAGATAGAGAAATATTCTAAGTATAAATGTTTGACCAGTTTTTTCAGCTGAGTTTAGTCCTAAATAAAACCAGTTAGCTGTGTTAGTGTTCATGATGATAGTAACTGCGAAATGAAATTGTTGACTGGATCTGGCTGCAATATAGTACAGGGTTCTTCTTTCATCCAAAACTGTGATCAGTTCTTCAGTTATTTTAGTGTGGAGCTAGCTGCAATATTGTCCATTGTTATTTATTGATCCAAAATTGTGATCAGTTCTTCAGTTATTTCAGTGTGGAGCTAGCTGCAATATTGTCCATTGTTATTTATTGATCCAAAATTGTGATCAGTTCTTCAGTTATTTCAGTGTGGAGCTAGCTGCAATATTGTCCATTGTACACTTTGGGTCTACATTTATGAATGCATCATTAGTGTTAAACTAATTATAATCATTTTATAATCTTTTTCATAGAACCACTTGTTGTATTATTTTTAAATACAAAAAATGAAACATGTTTTAATATACACTGCACAATTTATATATGACCAAACTATGTGTTGGTTATGTTAAAATCAAGAATAACTGCAAAATGACAGAGTTGCTTTTTTAGATAGAGAAATATTCTATGTATGAATGTTTGACCAGTTTTTTCAGCTGAGTTTAGTCCTAAATAAAACCAGTTAGCTTTGTTAGTGCTCATGTTGATAGTAACTGCGAAATGAAATTGTTGACTGGATCTGGCTGCAATATAGTACAGGGTTCTTTATTGATCCAAAATTGTGATCAGTTCGTCAGTTATTTTAGTGTGGAGCTAGCTGCAATATTGTCCATTGTTATTCAGTGCCCCAAAATTGATATAAGTTCTTCAGTTATTTCAGTGTGGAGCTAGCTGCAATATTGGCCATTGTTATTTATTGATCCAAAATTGTGATCAGTTCTTCAGTTATTTCAGTGTGGAGCTAGCTGCAATATTGTACATTGTACACTTTGGGTCTACATTTATGAATGCACCATTAGTGTTAAACTAATTATAATCATTTTATAATCTTTTTTTATAGAACCACTTGTTGTATTATTTGTTAAATACAAAAAATGAAACTTGTTTTAATATACACTGAGCAATTTATATATGACCAAACTATGTTTTGGTTGTGTTAATATCAAGAATAACTGCAAAATGACAGAGTTGCTTTTTAGATAGAGAAATATTCTAAGTATAAATGTTTGACCAGTTTTTTCAGCTGAGTTTAGTCCTAAATAAAACCAGTTAGCTGTGTTAGTGCTCATGTTGATAGTAACTGCAAAATGAAATTGTTGACTGGATCTGGCTGCAATATAGTACAGGGTTCTTCTTTCATCCAAAACCGTGATCAGTTCTTCAGTTATTTCAGTGTGGAGCTAGCTGCAATATTGTCCATTGTTATTTATTGATCCAAAATTGTGATCAGTTCTTCAGTTATTTTAGTGTGGAGCTAGCTGCAATATTGTCCAGTTTTATTGATCCAAAATTGTGATCAGGTCTTCAGTTATTTCAGTGTTGAGCTAGCTGCTATATTGTCCATTGTTATTTATTGATCCAAAATTGTGGTCATTTCTTCAGTTATTTCAGTGTGGAGCTAGCTGCAATATTGTCCATTGTTATTTATTGATCCAAAATTGTGATCAGTTCTTCAGTTATTTCAGTGTGGAGCTAGCTGCAATATTGTCCATTGTTATTTATTGATCCAAAATTGTGATCAGTTCTTCAGTTATTTCAGTGTGGAGCTAGCTGCAATATTGTCCATTGTTATTTATTGATCCAAAATTGTGATCAGTTCTTCAGTTATTTCAGTGTGGAGCTAGCTGCAATATTGTACATTGTACACTTTGGGTCTACATTTATGAATGCACCATTAGTGTTAAACTAATTATAATCATTTTATAATCTTTTTTTATAGAACCACTTGTTGTATTATTTGTTGAATACAAAAAATGAAACATGTTTTAATATACACTGAGCAATTTATATATGACCAAACTATGTTTTGGTTGTGTTAATATCAAGAATAACTGCAAAATGACAGAGTTGCTTTTTTAGATAGAGAAATATTCTAAGTATAAATGTTTGACCAGTTTTTTCAGCTGAGTTTAGTCCTAAATAAAACCAGTTAGCTTTGTTAGTGCTCATGTTGATAGTAACTGCGAAATGAAATTGTTGACTGGATCTGGCTGCAATATAGTACAGGGTTATTCTTTCATCCAAAACTGTAATCAGTTCTTCAGTTATTTCAGTGCGGAGCTCTCTGCAATATTGTCCATTGTTCTTTATTGATCCAAAATTGTGATCAAATCTTCAGTTATTTCAGTGTGGAGCTGTCTGCAATATTGTCCATTGTTCTTTATTGATCCAAAATTGTGATCAGTTCTTCAGTTATTTCAGTGTGGAGCTCACTGCAATATTGTCCATTGTACTCTTTTGGTCTACATTTATAAATGCATCATTAGGGTTAAACCAACTTTAATCATTTTTAATCGTTTTTTAGTGAACCCCTGGTTGATTTATTTGTTAAGTGCAAAAAGGAAATCATTTTTAATATACACTGAGCAATTTATGTTTGACAAAACTATGTTTTGATTGTGTTAATATCAATAATAACTGCAAAATGAAAGAGTTGATTTGTTAGATAGGGAGATATTTTAAGTGTAAATGTTGGATCAGTTTTTTAAGCTGAGTGAAGTCCTAAATAAAACCAGTTAGTTCTGTAAGTGCTTGTGTTGATAGTAACTGCAAAATGAAATTGTTTAGTGGATCTGCACAGTGTGGAGCTAGCTGCAATATTGTCCATTGTTATTTATTGATCCAAAATTGTGATCAGTTCTTCAGTTATTTCAGTGTGGAGCTAGCTGCAATATTGTCCATTGTAATTTATTGATCCAAAATTGTGATCAGTTCTTCAGTTATTTCAGTGTGGAGCTAGCTGCAATATTGTCCATTGTTATTTATTGATCCAAAATTGTGACCAGTTCTTCAGTTATTTTAGTGTGGAGCTAGCTGCAATATTGTACATTGTACACTTTGGGTCTACATTTATGTGTGCGTCATTAGTGTTAAACTAATTATAATCATTTTATAATCTTTTATTATAGAACCACTTGTTGTATTATTTGTTGAATACAAAAAATGAAACATGTTTTAATATACACTGAGCAATTTATATATGACCAAACTATGTTTTGTTTGTGTTAATATCAAGAATAACTGCAAAATGACAGAGTTGCTTTTTTAGATAGAGAAATATTCTAAGTATAAATGTTTGACCAGTTTTTTCAGCTGAGTTTAGTCCTAAATAAAACCAGTTAGCTGTGTTAGTGCTCATGTTGATAGTAACTGCGAAATAAAATTGTTGACTGGATCTGGCTGCAATATAGTACAGGGTTCTTCTTTCATCCAAAACCATGATCAGTTCTTCAGTTATTTTAGTGTGGAGCAAGCTGCAATACTGTCCATTGTTATTTATTGATCCAAAATTGTGATCAGTTCTTCAGTTATTTCAGTGTGGAGCTAGCTGCAATATTGTCCATTGTAATTTATTGATCCAAAATTGTGATCAGTTCTTCAGTTATTTCAGTGTGGAGCTAGCTGCAATATTGTCCATTGCACACTTTGGGTCTACATTTATGAGTGCATCATTAGTGTTAATAATTTATCATTTTTATCTTTTTTATGAACCCTTGTTGTTTATTTTTAATATGAAACATTTTTAATATACACTGCAATTTATATTGACCAAACTATGTTTTGTTGTGTTATATCAGATACTGCAAAATGACATAGAAAATATTTATGTTAAATGTTTGACCAGTTTTTTCAGCTGATTATCCTAAATAAAACATTATTTTTTAGTGCTCTGTTGATAGTACTGCAAATGAAATTGTGTGGATCTGGCTGCAATATAGTACATGGTTCTTTATCCGAAATTGTGATCAGTTCTTCAGTTATTTTAGTGTGGAGCAAGCTGCAATACTGTCCATTGTTATTTATTGATCCAAAATTGTGATCATTTCTTCAGTTATTTCAGTGTGGAGCTAGCTGCAATATTGTCCATTGTAATTTATTGATCCAAAATTGTGATCAGTTCTTCAGTTATTTCAGTGTGGAGCTAGCTGCAATATTGTCCATTGTTATTTATTGATCCAAAATTGTGATCAGTTCTTCAGTTATTTCAGTGTGGAGCTAGCTGCAATATTGTAGATTGTACTCTTTGGGTCTACATTTATGGAAGTGCACCATTAGTGTTAAACTAATTTTAATCATTTTATAATCTTTTTTTATAGAACCACTTGTTGTATTATTTGTTAAATACAAAAAATGAAACATGTTTTAATATACACTGAGCAATTTATGTTTGACAAAACTATGTTTTGATTGTGTTAATATCAAGAATAACTGCAAAATGACAGAGTTGATTTGTTAGATAAGGAGATATTCTAAGTATAAATGTTTGACCAGTTTTTTCAGCTGAGTTTAGTCCTAAATAAAACCAGTTAGCTGTGTTAGTGTTCATGTTGATAGTAACTGCAAAATGAAATTGTTGCCTGTATCTGGCTGCAATATAGTACAGGGTTCTTCTTTCATCCAAAACCGTGATCAGTTCTTCAGTTATTTCAGTGTGGAGCTAGCTGCAATATTGTCCATTGTTATTTATTGATCCAAAATTGTGATCAGTTCTTCAGTTATTTCAGTGTGGAGCTAGCTGCAATATTGTCCATTGTTATTTATTGATCCAAAATTGTGATCAGTTCTTCAGTTATTTCAGTGTGGAGCTAGCTGCAATATTGTCCATTGTACACTTTGGGTCTACATTTATGAGTGCATCATTAGTGTTAAACTAATTATAATCATTTTATAATCTTTTTTGTAGAACCACTTGTTGTATTATTTGTTGAATACAAAAAATGAAACATGTTTTAATATACACTGAGCAATTTATATATGACCAAACTATGTTTTGGTTGTGTTAATATCAAGAATAACTGCAAAATGACAGAGTTGCTTTTTTAGATAGAGAAATATTCTAAGTATAAATGTTTGACCAGTTTTTTCAGCTGAGTTTAGTCCTAAATAAAACCAGTTAGCTTTGTTAGTGCTCATGTTGATAGTAACTGCGAAATGAAATTGTTGACTGGATCTGGCTGCAATATAGTACAGGGTTCTTCTTTTGTCCTAAACCGTGATCAGTTCTTCCCTTTTTTCAGTGTGGAGCTAGCTGCAATATTGTCCATTGTTATTTATTGATCCAAAATTGTGATCAGTTCTTCAGTTATTTTAGTGTGGAGCTAGCTGCAATATTGTCCATTGTTATTTATTGATCCAAAATTGTGATCAGTTCTTCAGTTATTTCAGTGTGGAGCTAGCTGCAATATTGTCCATTGTTATTTATTGATCCAAAATTGTGGTCTGTTTTTCAGTTATTTCAGTGTGGAGCTAGCTGCAATATTGTCTTTTTTATTGATCCAAAATTGTGATCAGTTCTTCAGTTATTTCAGTGTGGAGCTAGCTGCAATATTGTCCATTGTTATTTATTGATCCAAAATTGTGATCAGTTCTTCAGTTATTTTAGTGTGGAGCTAGCTGCAATATTGTCCATTGTTATTTATTGATCCAAAATTGTGATCAGTTCTTCAGTTATTTCAGTGTGGAGCTAGCTGCAATATTGTACATTGTACACTTTGGGTCTACATTTATGAATGCACCATTAGTGTTAAACTAATTATAATCATTTTATAATCTTTTTTTATAGAACCACTTGTTGTATTATTTGTTAAATACAAAAAATGAAACATGTTTTAATAAACACTGAGCAATTTATATATGACCAAACTATGTTTTGGTTGTGTTAATATCAAGAATAACTGCAAAATGACAGAGTTGTTTTCTTAGATAGAGAAATATTCTACGTATAAATGTTTGACCAGTTTTTTCAGCTGAGTTTAGTCCTAAATAAAACCAGTTAGCTGTGTTAGTGTTCATGTTGATAGTAACTGCAAAATGAAATTGTTGACTGGATCTGGCTGTAATATAGTACAGGGTTTTTCTTCCATCCAAAACCGTGATCAGTTCTTCAGTTACTTTAGTGTGGAGCTAGCTGCAATATTGTCCATTGTTATTTATTGATCCAAAATTGTGATCAGTTCTTCAGTTATTTCAGTGTGGAGCTAGCTGCAATATTGCCCATTGTTATTTATTGATCCAAAATTGTGATCAGTTCTTCAGTTATTTCAGTGTGGAGCTAGCTGCAATATTGTCCATTGTACACGTTGGGTCTACATTTATGAATGCATCATTAGTGTTAAACTAATTATAATCATTTTATAATCTTTTTCATAGAGAAACTTTTGTTGTATTATTTTCAAAGCGCCCCGGAGGTGGCCCGGGGGGGGGACTAAATTATCACACAAAAAGGGGTGGGAGGCTATATATATATATGGAGGTTAAAACAAAAATCCCTACATTGTCTCCAACCTTTTTTCGCTTTTTTTTTAGGGGAAGGTAAAGAGTGCCCCGCACGTAGGCTGATTGCGGACCTTGGCGGAAATAATCTGCTCCCGAGTTATGACCCGGAAACCTAATGTTTCAATACCCGAAAAGTTATTTTTAGAGTGGTTTATTGAGTAATTGGCTCTAATTTTGAGCCCCAGTAGGTACATTTTGATGCTGAATACGAATTGGCCATAAAAATGGAAAATTTTTGCAATTTTACACCAATCCATCATCCTGATGTTACAAAAACAAAAAATTGAACATTTCAGATATTTTGACCTCACTTTCGTGTTTCTGGCATTTTGAAATGAGCCTCATGCTGTGCACTATCAATTTGGCCATAAAATTTCCTTTCAAATGGCGTTGAAATCACACAAAAAGCTTCGGTAGAACCCAAGTTATGCTATTTTTGAACTGCCGCCCAGGACTTGGCCTGGGGGCAGTACTAAGTATTCACCCCAAAAAGGGGTGTGAGGCTATATATATATATATATATATATATACCTGAGGACAAAAGTTCGGTAACCTCTATAGACCGCGGAGCGGCCCTTTTTGGATGAACAATTTGTTGTTCATTTGTTTTAGAATCTGCTCACAAAACCTTTCTGAGAATGGTTGTGATGAGTATGGTTCCATTGAACTCCAGCAAAAGGGATAATTTCTGACATGATTTGGGTGCTTATATGGGAAAGCCAATCCATTGTCTATAGCAGCCAGTTTTACACTTGTTACAATATTTGGTTTGTCTTGTTTCTTTTTCACTTTCATGCTCTGCTGCGTTGAGTCAGTTTCAACTTGAATTAGCATATTACTCAAACTGCGATCCGTGTTACGAATGATATAATCCAGCACTACCAGTTTATGCATTTCATTTAATAGCTTCTCTGATACCTCATGTCCTGCAAACACAGAATGCCATGAATTTAAACGGTATCTACTTCGAGAAATTTGGACATTTGCCACTATCTTGATATTATCTTAGGTGGTGCAAATGCCGATGAAATTGTCAATAAACCACCCTTACCTGTTATTACAGAAACTGAAGTTGATGAAGTTGCAAAGTGGTATCGACTACAACTTTTGGTAAAATCGTATCGACTATAAATTTTATCCAATGTTCGCTATCTTTTGTGATGTGATTTGGCTCTGGTAACTTTATTCAGCATAACAAACACTTGCCCAGAATAGCATTGTCAGAACAACATACAACTTTCCAGAATCTTGAATAAGCAAGAGAATGCAAAGCTTGCATTAGAAAATAAATGCCCCAAACAGAGGGGTTTTAGGTCATTAAACTCTTCAGAATAGCAATATTTGCCAAATTCCTTTTCAGGTTTACTCAATATAGTTCTTAAGCACATTTACGTGCAGAAAGACTACTGAACATTGCTTAATTTTGCATACAATGAGACTAAAATGTGACAGATGGCCTTGAGATCTTGGGTGATCGGCGGCACCGTCTGCCCGTTCAGCTTCTCCAGCGTGAACTGGTTCTGACGGCCGATGAGGAAGTCGACGTCGATGCGACTGATACGGAACCAGAGCGTTCCGACCGGACGACTGGAAGTAGAAACTCCATGATCATCCCAAAATTTGAACTCAGCTAAAACCTGGAGCTCCAATTGTGACGGATGCCGGTGTAGATGATGTTGGCCATGGCAGGACCAAAACGAGTCATCATGACCTGACAAATTTCTACAGTGGATGCTTTGTGCAACTAAACACAAAGACAGGGATAAAAGGAACGGATTGAAGCCAGTCGCGAGCTTCACACCGTGCCCTGTCGGGGCTTCCATGCTTGGGATCGAAGAGGGATGGTGGGGCGCCGCAAATCCCGATGCACTCCCGGGCAGCTGACACCAAAGAGGCTAAGTTGAGGGCAAAAGGTTGATGAAGCAACCGTCTGCCTGCATGGCCTCGATGCGGCGGAGACCGCAGCTGACGAGATTTTCCAGCTTCAGCAAGCGGAGGGACAGGTCTTGATTGAGGACCACCTGCTCGCTGAGAGCGTTGAGGCAATGCTGGAGAAGCTCCTAACAAATCGCACCAAATCCCCTGCATACATCATACTCGGAGAGAGTATGAGAGATCCTCCTGAGACGCCTGGTAGTCGACGAGTGAGGGGAGCAGGGAGACGTAGTCATCGGGCTTGGAAGGATCCAGGCCCGGCTTGTTGTAGCTGAAGCAAGGGACCTTGAGGCTCCCGATCTTGAGCAGGACCCGACCGGAGCAGATGGGCTGCTTGGGGTCTGCAAGGACCAATACAATGCCATTTCCAGAAATATGGAGAGAGCAGCGTTAAATGAGAAAGAAAAGAGGATCAGAATTTAAATCTCCAGCTGAACGCTGACGTAGGTGCATCTGGTCCTGGAGATGCTTGATGAGCTGTTTGGTGGGCATGTTCAGACTGCTAGGGTCGACGGTCCCAGCGGGGCGTTCCTCCGAACTACTCATCTCCTCACACACTCAGACTACCTCGACCAGGAAACACTTTCTGCAAGAGTGAGCTGAGATTTCGCAGTGCCGGAGCCCATGGGATTAGAGGGAAGAAATTCCCTCTGCGCAGTTCCTGCGCCCCTGAGATTAGCAAATATGAGACGAAAAAATCAAGAAATCCCGATTGGCCGTATCGGGGGAGGTCTACGGACCTCTTTCCGCCACGGCAACCATGTCCCTCCAGTTAACAGGCGGGCGGCAGAGGGCCAGAGAGTCCATGAGCGGGCGACGCCTTTCTTAGTTGAGGCAGGAGATGACTCTGCTCAACGAACAACCTATCCTCCCATTGCCAATAGGCTGGACAATGGGGGGGGGGTAGGCAGGTGAGCGACAAACCCTCAGTGGTAAAGTCAAACACCTATTTCGGGCGTAAAAGGGAGCAACTAGAGGAGATTGAAGCTACAAATTTACTCACAGTTGCTCAAACGGCAAATCCATGCGGTGGCTGCAACATTTGTAGCCTGTGGGAGCCAAGGAGATGTACTATCCTTGTGCATGGGAGTAACTACAATAAGATTGTAGCGAAACCTGCATCCGCGGCCAATTGCAAATCAACTTCAGTAGTGTACCTACTGGAGTGCAAAGAGCCGAACCGCGAAATGCGATATGTTGGACAGACCAAAAGAGGTCTGAAAGACAGAATCGGTCAGCATGTCAGCAATATTCTGAACGATACTCAGAATAATTTGCTGTACAGCCATTTCAAGTCAGCACACGGAAAAAGATGTTTCCCGTCAGTGCAAATACTTGAATCGTGTGAAAACGAGTTGGACTTGGATGAAATCGAAAACGACTACATCCTAGCTCTGAATTGTGTTCATCCTTGGGGGTTGAACACAAATGCAAAGGGTTACGGAAACATCCAACGCGATACAGATCCATTCAATAGACGGCGTATTCCCTGGTTCCAAACTACTTTATCATGCCCCATTAAAAAATGGGGAAGCTCAAAAAGAGGTCATGCTAAAAAACGCTTCAACGAAAAGAAAGACACGGTGGATAGCAAGTGTGACTTTGTTTCATCAAACAAATTAAACTTGGGAGCGGTTTTCAATTTCCTCAAAACGGTACAAAAAACCGAACTGAGTGAAATGGCAAAAGTGCTGAAGGCACAAAGCAGTAAGTTTGGATTTCGTTCTTACCAGCTTGTCAGCAGCTACCTTTCCGCCTTCTTTTCTTTCAAAAAAGAAAAGAAAAAGCAAGAGGTGGCAAAATTCAGAATACGATTCTCGTATGAGAACGCGTATTCCGAAATACTGAACCCGGCAAAAATCTTCTCTAAGATAAAGAGAGGATTAGGAATGGACACGAAAAAAGTAAGTTTCGTGACAATTCCACCCAAACCACTAGGCAGCTACTTACTGAACTACAGTAAGTTCCTGAAAAACCTGGAGAAGGAAGAGATGATTAAAGTTCTCTCTTCAACATGCGCCTGTGCTACACTTCCCCACCACATTAACGTGTCTGGACACGTGAACACCGGTAATTTCGCATGGCTTCCAAAAGACGTACGAAAAATGCTCAATTTGGGCACAAAGTTCCGTCCCCATATGTGTTCCGGAAGCGCAGGAGCCATCGAAAGATGCACTGATGCTATGGATAACATGTTCACCACTCTAGCTTCCAAGCTTCACATAAGCGAGGAAACGATCAGAGTTCTGCACTGCCGTTTTGACGAGGAGTTGGAGAGACTTAAATTAAGAATCTCCAATAACTCAAATCGATGGGCCCATCACGACAAAGCCTCAGCTGTGCACAGAGAGGCTTTAGTCAGTGCCAAATCCTTGCATGACAGCTTTGTCATCACACCAGTTGACAAAGCGGCGACCAATTTTGCAGTGAAGTAAGGATATGTGAAGAGATGGGAATCTCCTTCGAAAACGGAGAAATCCAAATATCGGGAAACACCACCTACCAACCTTCGACTAAATCGGAGGAAGTCCTTGTAGGGGAGCACAAACGGCTTCTGTCTGAATATACAGGCAGAGAGCTGAGCGAAGGGAATGCCACGATACTGTGTATCTGGCATAGCCCAAAATACCACAAGAATCCCCCCAAATCGCGATTTATTGCTGGGGCAAAGAAAAACTCAACTAGACAACTATGTGAGCTTCTTACCAAGATTCTTGGCCGCATCAAAACTCACTGGGACTGGTATTGCTCAAATATCAGCGATCAGAGAGGACTAAACTTGAATTGGAGCGTCTCAAGCTCAATACAAGTAAGCCATATGCTTGACACCATGGGTAAGGGCCGTAAAGGCAGATTATCCTCGGCAGATTTCAGCACCCTTTTCACGGCTCTGGAACACGAACTGATCAAAGAGAAACTCTATGGCATCTATGACATTATCTTTAAACGATACAAGTACATCTCGCTAAAAGGTACTTGCACAATAAAGAAAAGAGAGCCAGCACTTCCCTGGACTTCACCAGTCTCAAAATGCTAACTTCTGAACTCACCGATCAATCATTTGTGGAGTTCGCAGGTATCTGCTTCAGGCAGATCAAGGGAGTGAGCATGGGAGCCAGCTGCAGTCCAATAATTGCAGATCTGGTGCTATCAAAGGTGGAATTCGATTTCTGCATCAAGAAAGAAAATTCCATCGCAGCAAGAAAGCTAAGACACTGCAGACACTGCAGACGATGATATCTTAGCCGTCAATACAGACGTACTACAGGAAAGATATCTGGAAATATACCCGAGATCCTTGCCTCTCAATTTCGAAGATGCTAAGGATGGGTGGATCCACTTTCTGGACCTAGATATCGAGTACGGAGGGATAAATAGAAGACTCTACGATAAAAGAAGAGACTTCAACTTCAAAGTGTTGGCGCTTCCCTTTAAAGGAAGCAACCAAGACTCACGAATTGGCCCAAACGTCCTATTCAGCCAGGCGATCAGAGTGGCTAGGTCCACCAATACCTGGAACGATTTCACCAAAGACGTAACAGTCCTAGGCGAAACGTTTGTCGAACGAGGGTTTAACCTATTGGAAATAGGAAAAACCATTAGGAAGCTGGTAAACACATACCGGTTCCTGGCAGCCCATGTGGAAGGATACACTAAGGCCAAATGGGACAGCTTAGATAGTATCATTCTGCGCACACTCCCCGGTAAGACTGCTCAAAATGAAGAGCATTCAAACCAACCACAAGCAGGCTTATACTGATGAGCCAACCTGCTCGGGTCTATAATTAAATGGCGAAACTCGAGTCAACACTTGGTCTTGCGACCACTGCCACGAACATTTTGGACTTTCCCATCCAAAAATGTCTCCACATGCATGCTCAGCGCTGCATCAAAGCTAACAGGATGCCCATATGGACACCTACTCGCGCTGCATTGTGATCTATGTTATTAGAATCACTTTGCAACATTGCATATAAAAAGCATTGGACTGTTGATCACCCAATTTACGTTTTGAGCCATAACTCTGACTAGGAAAGGTCTTTCTTTAAAATTCCAACGGGAGAGATATCGCAAAAACTTGCTCGTCAAACGTGCTCTATTGGTTATTAGACTTGAAAAATTGACTTTTCCACCCAATTGGAATGCCTTATGTGAAGCGTCTCTTGATACAAAACAATATTACAAATAAAAAGATGCCGTAAGAATAATTTGATCTGGGATCAGGGGCTCATGGGATATGCAAGGTTCCAAGGTCCCCAAAAATGACAAGATATCACACGGGACAATGTTAATTTTAAGAATGGAAGAATTTAAGAATTTTAAGAATAAAATATACAAAAAAGACATTGGCAAATATGGGGTGAAGAAATTAGGTTAAAAAGGGGCATTTAGGGGTTATATTCCATTGAAAGGTTTTTGCGTCGCACCATGCTATCACCTTGGAGTCATTCTTGGCGGAACTGCTTTGCTGCACCTTCTAGAGCATTGGTGCACTCAAAAGGAATGCGATCATCGTTGGTGTCTTCTTAGCCTTATGCAAATGGTTCACATGATATTGTTAGCATCTGAGCTTCTTTGGAGTCCAAGGAATCAGCTGGTGGATCGACTGCAAGTCTATTTATGTTTGTGGTCTTGATGGCCCAGCCAATGCAATGTGCTCCATTGTTGGTTTTTCTAAATCTGTGCTTGATTTTTAAATTGAGGTATTTGAAATTGAGTGACCCACTCAGAACCTGTGTCCTTAGCAACAAAGGTCTTAACGAATGGGATCAGATCCAGAGCCACGTTCAAGTTCCAATCCCTTTTCACCTCAGCATAAAACTAGGTTCCCCGAAAAAAAACTAATAAAAACTATCATTCGTTTCGCTTATTATTTCGAAAAAAACAAGAAAAATCAGACAAATCAAAATGCAATAAATGTTGACACACACTAAAAACTTGACATACATTGGTTATTTATGATTTTCGCTAGGTGCAAATATTTCATAGTTTTGGTTTTCAATCTTGTTTGGAGTTAACAATGGTTCATTTTTATTTGGAATATTGGTATTTAGGGGTATTTCATTTTCCAAATATTTTGTCACCATTCTTCGTTTATGCCGTTTTGAATGCCGATGATGACGTTGATGCTTTGGTTTATAATCCACAATATGATTTGTTGTAATTGTTGCATTGATGGTTTTTTGTTCAAAAGGGATAGATTGTTTTACTTCACTTCTAGACACACCTTTAACTTCATTGACGGGTTGCTGGATAAGAGAAGTAATATTTTCTGAAGAACTATTGCTTAATGTAAACAAGGCAGGCCATACTCGCTGATACTCTAAAAAATACAACCAAATGGCTACGCATAAAATAAATGATATTGCTAAGATGATTTCCATTGTTAATGTTGGTGTATTTAATAGGTTTAAGTTTTCTGATGTTTCATTTTTTAACTTTTGAATTGAAGAAACGCCTGACTTTCGATGTATCATGAATAAAAACCAAATAAAACCAAAACAAAGACATACTACCATTACATGGGGCTAAATTAAGAGCAAGTTTTGTAAGCTTTCTGGGGCGATGTTGAGGCCTCGCCATCCAAGCACGTGGCATTCTAATCAATCTATTTCACTCCGTATATTTTCTGCCCCTCAAAAACATCTTTCGTCGTTACCCTGCATTTAAAGTCTGGCATCCTCTTTGTACCCATAAAACAGTACACACATTGTACAATCATCAAACATGTGACCAAATAAAGTTTGATAGAGATTTAACAAGATCGATGTGGCAAAGACCAAAAATGGCAAAAGCCTAAAGTCATGATTAACTGTGGCACTGTGATTACCTTTGGGGTTACAGACCTTCTAGGATAAACACTCGATGACTGGGCTGCCTCCCATGGTCTGATCTTCCTCAATGACGGCTTAACCACAAGACACTAACGCTGATGGCATCCCGAGCTCCCCCGGTGTCTCCCTAGCCCCTCCTGCCCTGAGAGCACAATGACCTAGTGGTTAGAGCGTAGGACTCTCATTGCTGAGGAGTGGGTTCAAATTCATGGTGGGAGCATGGAGGAGATGCTCGTCCCAAGGTCATCTGGTGAAATGAGATCAAGAGAGTTTGTCTAAGCACTTCTTGAGACCTCCTTCTAAGACGAGGTGGTTTTCAACCCGGAGTCCAGCATCGCAAAACAGGTCCTTGCCAAGTGGGGAGCAGCGATGGCTAAATGGTATTTTTGAAGCTGTTTTCCATTTACATGCGATTACGTTTTTTTGCGGTTTTTCCGTATTTTTCCGTTTTTTGCACAAAAAAAGCTAAAAAAAATTTAACTTTTTGCGTTTTTTGCATTTTCCATGTAACACGTTTAATTACCACAGATGGCTAGGGCCTCTAACGCGTGGACTACGCGATTGGTCCAATGCTGTCAAGACAAACGTGAATTCAATTTCACTATGGGAAATTCAGTGCCCTACACCAGGGTCATCTTGGTGTAGTGGTTAGCACGCCTGCGGCATGAGCAGCAACCCAGGGTTCAATCCCCAGAGGTGACCTAAGTTTTTCCCAGATTGGCTCCTGGTTTCTCTTGGGGCTGAAGGCTTTATCCTTCTGCTTTTCGAAACCAAGGAAGACATTTACTTCAAATTACGACTGGACTGGACCCCAATCCCCTTCCCTGCCTCCGACCACTACGCCCTGTTACATGCTGTCAAGGATGCCAAGCCTCCGCCCTGCCGCCCCACCCCTCGCTTTGCCATCAAGAAAGCCCTCTGGCCAGCCTACCGGGAGAAGATCAACACAGCGCTGGCGGAAAGAGACCCCAACCACGGCTCCCTGGACTCTCAGGTCAAAGCCTTCACCACCACTCTGCACAGAGCGATGAAGGAGAGCTGTCCTTTCGGCGCCCGGCCTGACCCCAAGGCCTGGTTCACAGAAGCCTGCAAGGAGGCTCGAGCCAAGGCCCACAAGGCCAGCAAGGAGCTCCGCAAGCGTCCCACTAGAGCAGCTGCCCGTCGCCACGCACAGGCCCTCGAGGAAGCCACCAGAGTCTACAACTCTGAGCGCCAAAGAACCTGGCAGAGCTTCGCATCCACTCTAGATCCCCGCCAGAGCTCAAAGGTCTGGGGAGTCCTCAAAGCTCTAGATGAGCAAAAGAGGTGCAAACTCCCAGATCTCCCTCTCCAGGGCCCCACAGGAAAACAGGTATCCTCGCCCCTCCAGAAGGCAGAGATGGCCGCCCGCCACTTTGCTGGAAACAGCAGGTCCGCAGTCCCTCGCCAGACCAACAAGCAAGCCTATCTCCACACCATTCACCACCTCCGCTGCCACCCACCTGGCCTCCAGCCCGAGGAATCAGCCTTCAGCATGACGGAGCTGAGAGCAAGGGACGGGCCAGCAGCCTGGATGGAGTCCTCCCCTGCATGATCCGCGAGCTACCGCCAGCAGGCCTCACCTACCTCCTCCAACTCCTCAACCGCTTTTGGCTCGAGGGCAGGGTCCCAGCTGCGTGGAGAACGGCACTGATCGTTCCGATCGTCAAGAAGGGCAATGACCCCAGCGCCGTGTCCTCCTACCGCCCCATCAGCTTGCTGCCCTGCGTGGGAAAGGTGCTGGAGACGCTGGTGTACTGCCGCCTGCAGAACTGGGCTGAGGCCCAAGGCAAACTGCTGGAGAACGAGGCTGGCTTTCGTCCCAGGTGCTCAACCGAGGATGTGCTCATTCCTCTAGCACAAAATGCCTTCGATGGTCTCAATGCTCCAAAGCCGCCCAGCAGAAGCGCCATCGTAGCAGTTGACTTTCTAGTAGCTTACGATAAGGTTTGGCGGGAAGGAGTCATCCGAGAGCTTTGCCTCCTCCAGGCTCCTCCACGCTGGGTCAGCTGGATCAGGTGCTGGCTAAGAGACCATAGGGCTGCAGTTCGCTGGGACCAGACCAACAGTCGCCCCCGCGTCCTCTCCGCAGGCCTCACACAAGGATCCCCCCTCTCGTGCTGCCTTGCCCTCTTCGCATGGCACCGCCTCCCAGAGTCAGTCCAAGCCGAAGCCCCTGAAGTGGATGTGTACCAGTTCGCCGACGACCTCGTCCTCTCTGCGGCAGACCCCAGCCTCCCTGCACTCCAGCAAAAGCTCCAGTCGGCTCTCAGCGCTCTCGACGGGTGGGCTAACGCTACAGGCACAGAACTCGCTCCAGAGAAGACTCAAGCCTTACACTGCATGTGCGACCCGGCCCAAGGACCCGACAAGGCCTCCACCCCCCAGCTCACCCTCTCAGGAGCCCCAGTGAGGTTCAGCAAGTCCCTCTCCGTCCTCGGCATCAGCTTCGACCCTCAGATCCGCTTCTCACACCAAGGCAGCAGCAAGGAAGATGGAGAGCAGGCTCAACATCCTCCGCGCCCTAGGCGGAACAAGCGGGGGAGCTTCTTCTGAGAGCTGTCTGCGGAAGACCTACGAGACCTACGTGAAACCTGCCTCCCTCTACGCCTGTGCCGCCTGGCTCCCCTTCACAGCCCCTTCAGTCTCCGACCTCCTGGCGAGGAAACAGCGGAAAGCAAGCAGGATCATTGCTGGCCTCCCTCCCAGTAGCCCAGGCTTGGCGTCCGAACAAGAAGCTGGACTCCTTCCGATCACAGCCCTAGCTAGAGCTCAAGCAGGCGCAAAATTCTGTGCTTACACGAGCAGAGGCCCTCTCCACCCTCTCCGCCTCCTCAGCACTGCCCAAAACAGGCCCCGACTGAAGACGAAAGAGGGATTCAGAAGCTGTTGGAGACAAGCAGCAGCCGAAGCCTCCTCAAGAGCCCTAGGTGATACCTACCCAGAGCCCTGGCCACCTCCACAGACAGCAGCCCCTCCCTGGGCCCCACCCCCAGCTCTCCCTGCCTCCTTTCATCTGGCTGGCGCGACCATCGACCGCTCCTCCCCCGCCCCTTTCCGACGCCAGGCTGCCGAGGCTGACCTCCAAGCTCTCCGCACTCTTCACCCTCCAGACCTCTCCATCTGGTCAGACGGGGCCGCAGAGAGAGGCACGGACAACGGGGTGGGAGCAGCCATCGTCCTCACTGCAGGATACCTCCTGTTGGAGGAGGTCACAGTGCCTGCAGGTCTGAAAGCATCGTCTACAACTGCAGAGGCGGTGGACGCCCTCGCAGGTATCCAGGCAGCACATGCCCTGCTCCCAGAACCTCCCTGCACAGTCCATCTGGCCTTCGACAGCTGAGCGCTGTGGCAGAGACTGGAAGGGGGACCAAAGGCAACGGATGACCAGGTCACGCGCAGCCTTCAAAGGGTCATTGCAGAGCCAGTGTGGCCCAGTTTGCGAATGCCCCCCCCCCGTTCGGGTTCGGGTTCGGGTTTGCAGCGATTTTAGCGTTCAAACGGGGGTATTGCCGAACGGGGCCCGAACGGGGGTCAAACGGGGCCTTGTTCGCACATGTTTGCGAACGGGGTCACAAACGGGGTCAAACGGGCTCTTTTGTGCCTGATGGCCAGGGGATGGCGGGGGATGCCTCTCTGTTGGAGTATGTACTCTGTGTGCGCCACAGAGGCCTCAGTCGAAGCCTCTCAGCATGTATTTGGGCGAGTTTTCTGCAATGCACTGTGTGAATTCGTATCTCCTTTGAAGACAAGGTATTCTAGGCTGTCACCAAGATGCGTGGCCTTTTTCCAAGTTGTTGTGAATCAAAATGTCAATCGCAAACCTTAGAACGATCGGACAGACGTCGAAATCTGGGCGTGAAGTCGAGGCCATCAGCGAAGTGCGCGGCGGCCCGCGGAGCACCGGCACCCGCGAAAATAGCTCCCCCCTCGCCATTTTGCCCCCCCCTCCTATAATTGATTATTCCCATTGATAAGGAATCCAAAGCTTCATCAGAAACCTGAGTAGGATTGCCTAGGCTGATATTTGTTCAGGCAGGGATGGGGGCTTGGAGGCCCCCAATTCTGTTTGCTCAGCTTTCGGATGGGCCCAGCTCAGCCCTTGATCAAACACCCCCTTGCCCATTTTACCCCTTTCCTCCTATATAAGGAGCTCCAAATCCTCAGTTCCTCAGTCTGGGCCAGAGCCTCAGAGCGAGTACTCCAGAAGTAGGACCATCACCCTCCACTGTGACACTGTGGCTTGTGGAGCTTGCCCAGCTCATCTCCATCACCATCACCAGTGTGTGTTAGTGTGTAAGTGCCAGTGCTGCTTGGATAAATCATACCTTGCCTCTTGACCAACAATAATCCACCACACAGGGCCATTGTCAGGCACTGCAACAGGTACATAACACTGCAAGGAGTGCAGTGTTGCAAGACAGGTAGCATCAGTACAGGTTAGTGTGAAGGTTACTGCAGTGGGTAACTGTGAGGCAGAGCAATAACTCTGGGATTGCTGACAAGTGACCATTCAGGTGTAGTCCAGCCTCCAGGAACCAGCTGAACAGTACAAAGTAATAAGCTCAAGCTACGTTGCTAAATTTTCCAAATACTATGCTATCTAATCCAAAATACGGTTGACCATAAAAGCCAGTGAATTTATGCTTGTTCAAATGTTTTTTTCTGAATTTATGCTTGTTAAAATTTTTGAAACATCAAGATTTTAGGTTTTTGGCCATTCATCAACTTATTATAAATATTCTTCATTAATGCATTTTAACAGCTTCAAGATACCGCTGCAATTAACGTACCTGTCAAAATTGAGCTGATTTTATTGAAAAACCAGGGCTTTATGGATGTTCGAATTTTTGAAACATCAAGATTTTGGGTTTTTGGCTATAAATCAAGAAATAATAAATTTTTCAAAAATACCTTTTCGCAACTTCAAGATATCACCATGACAGATGTACATGCCAAAATTCAACTGATTTCGTTGAAAAACCCCGGATTTATGTATGTTTGACATTTGAAACTTCAATATTTTAGGTTTTTGGTCATAAATCGGGAAATAATGAATATTGCAAAAATTCCTTTTGCCAGCTTCAAGAAAACACCTCGATGGACGTACCTGTCAAAAATTGGCTGATTTCATTGAAAACCCAGCGATTTATGATTTTATGTACCGTGAAACATCAAAAATTTAGGTTTTGGGCGAAAAACGCAAAATTACGTCAAGCACAAAAAATGGCCTGGAGCCACCACCCAGGCAAACCTTCATGCAAACAAGGTATTCTTGGCTGTTGCCAAGATGCGCAGCCTTACCTCAAGACACGACCTAGATACAAATTAATGGCAAAATTCAACAGATTTCAATGAAAAACCATGAATTATGCATGTTCAAATTATTGAATCATCAAGATTTTGGGTTTTTCACTATAAATCGGGAAATATAAAAAAATTCATAATTTCCTTTTGCCAGCTTCTAAGATATTACTTTGACGGATGTACCTGCCAAAATTCAGCTAATTTCATTGAAAAACCAATGATTTGTGCTGCTTCAGCATGTCGTCATTGAACTTTGCCCGTCTAGAGTGTTATCTGCCCCTATTTAACTGGCCCGCCTTGCTCCTCTGCGTTCAGTTGCTGCTTTCAAACTTCCTTCACCAATCTTAGTATGTAATAAAGAACGGAAGGCTTGGTGGTGGCGGACATGATGCTTAAGCTTGACTGCATGCTCAGCTTCACGCACTA
>JASANA010005538.1:0-88911 GCA_030248095.1 Ptycholaimellus sp. GST1_10
TGAAGGTTCTCACATTCGAACGATGTTGTGCCACCATCCAAGGCAATTTAGTTCTCATCTCTGTGCCACCAGTTGATTTCCGAAAAACGAATTTGTTGACTTGATATGAGTACTTTTGTAACATGCACTTTTTGGGGCTCTAAAACCTGTAATTTCAGTTTTTTGAAAATTTTGTTTAAGAAATTTTAGATAATTGTGGACTTTTATATAACAATCGAAAGGTAAATTGGAGCTAAAAAGGTGGTGTACTTCGATTTTGACAAAAAGTTATCAAAAAAACTAAATTCTGAAAAATTTCGACTTTGCAATTTTGGCACAAAAAAACTGATAGCTCAATTATGAGTGATTTTGCCAGGGGTGGACCATACCCACGTTAAAATTCAGATTTTGCGGTCATTTTGGTATATAATTCATTATGATTCGGTTTGACCACCCTCGATAAATTTTCAGTTGAAAATTTGTAGTCAACATATGGCCCCATGTTAAAGCATAGGCAAAATTTTCGGAAAAAAATTTTTGTCTCAAATTTTCATTTTTGCTGCCTAAATATCTTCTTTAGGTTCCAATACACCCCACTGTCACATTAGTTTATTTTATTTTAGTTCAAAATCGGTTAATCCTGAATCAACTATTTCCTATGCTTAGCATAGGCCATCTTAGGCTTGTCTCTCATTTTATAAGTTTTTGGGTCATAACTCAACTCAGTCTCTACCAATTTCAACCAACTTTTTTTTCACAAAAAGCCTAATTGTTATATTATCATTATGGTCGCAAAAAAAGATGTGTAAACTGTACACAGGTTTCATGGCACTTCATTATCTTAGCACACACCTCTTAGGCTACAAGCAGCTCTTGGTAACATACATCAGCGCCATGAAACCTCAGTTCATTACAAACAGCTGTATTTGGTCTCAATTAAAGCAAAAAGGTTCTGGGCTTTCTCTGAAAAAAAAGTTGGTTGAAATTGCTGGAGATTTAGTTGAGTTATGACCCAAAAACTTCTAAAATGAGAGATAAGCCTAAGATGGCCTATGCTTAAGCATAGGAAATAGTTGATTCAGGATTAACCGATTTTGAACTAAAATAAAAGAAACTAATGTGACAGTGGGGTGTATTGGACCCTAAAGAAGATATTTAGGCAGTAAAAATGAAAATTTGAGACAAAAAATTTTTTCCGAAAATTTTGCCTATGCTTTAACATGGGGCTAGATGTTGACTACAAATTTTCAACTGAAAAATTTATCGAGGCGGTCAAACCGAATCATAATGAATTATATACCAAAATGACCGCAAGAATCTGAAATTTAACGTGGGTATGGTCCACCCCCTGGCAAAACCACTCATAATTGAGCTATTAGTTTTTTTGTGCCAAAATTAAAAAGTCGGAATTTTTGATTTTTCAAAATTTTGTTTTTTTTAACAAAGCGTTGTCAAAATCGAAGTGCACCACCTTTTTTAGCTCCAAATTACCTTTCGATTAATATATAATAGTCCACAATTATATGAAATTTCTTAAACAAAATTTTCAAAAAACTGAAATTGCATGTTTTAGAGCCCCAAAAAAGTGCATGTTACAAAAGTGCTCATTTCAGGTCAACAAATTAGTTTTTCGGAAATCAACTGGTGGCACAGAGATGAGAACTAAATTGCCTTGGATGGTGGCACAACATGATTCGAATGTGAGAACCTTCATTTTTCAAAAGTGGAATGGTCCATCTCGAGTCTTTCAGAAATGCTGTCTTAAGAATGCCAAACTAAATCAAGGAGGCCGGAGAAAGAGGAGGTGGCGAGATGCTTTGAGCAGATTAGAAGGAAGCAGTGGCCCCAGTGGCAATGCTGAGTATCACATGAGGAAGTAGTCGACTGCTGCTAAGATCAAAGAAATGTCAGACTTCGCTCATAATTTGCGCTTCGCCTGACAGTGAAACTTCCTCCTCTGCCATCGGTGCCTGAAATTTACCAAGTACAACTTTAGGGTGCTCAAATTCATCAATGAAGTCCCAGTTGGTGTTTGAAAAGGCAATGGAAATGAAGGAAGCATGGGATTGACCTGGATGCAGAGGGGACAGCCGTGATGTATGGATCTGGCAAGGCGAGGCGGGGGATTAGAGAGCAAGCTGGGGTCGCAAATGCTGCAGAGGCGCTGCCCCGCACGCTGCTCCAGCACTCCGAAGCCCAGCTGAGCACTGCTCGGCTCCAACTCCCGCAGCTCCTATACAATTCAGTTCTATGCAAGCCTCGCCTACTCTCATGTCTCTCTCTACTGCATTGGCAAGAGCAAGCTTGATGCGGCTGGTGAGCAAGCGTATAGCGGAAAAAAACGAACCCCTTTGGCGGTGTCAGGGACGAAGTGCTGAGCCCGACGAATACTGGAGAAGGGGCGATGAGGAATGCTGAGATCTGGAGAAGCCCCAGCCTCGTCTGAGCTGTCCTGCTCTGAGCGCTGGGCTGAAGCCTTCTTCCTGCTGCAAGTTGCTTGGTTGAGTTGGGCAAGTGAGGCTGGCTAGGATGGTGAACCGTTGTCGGTAGAGGAGGGCGAGCGATACGACGCAGGTGGCGAGAATGATGAGGACGACGGCGGCAGACATGGCGGCCGTTTCGATCCGCGCCCGCGTGACCGGCAGCCACTTCTCGATGGAGACCTCCAGAAACTCGCAGCGCCGTCCGTAGAATCGATCAGCGCACCTACAGAGCAGCCTCTCTGCTATTTCAGGCTCTCAGTGAGGGCGAGGGTGGAGAAAGGAAAGAAGGAGTAAGGAAGGAAAGAGGAGAAAGGAAGTAAGGAACGAAGGAAATAAGTATACTCGCAGTAGGGGCGAAGGTCGCCGGTGGCGGAGCGCTGCTGGAAGCATGTTCCGTTGTGGAGGCAGTAGAGCTGGTCGTACTCTGCGTTGCAGGGGAGGCGAGGGATGGTGTCCTCGGGTCGCCAGAAGGGGCGCGGTGGACGAGCCTTCGGCGCTGGCCTCGACGAACAGCCCTCTGCAACGTCTTCCTAATCTACCCTCCGCTAGGAATGCTGGGAAACAGTTGAACCGCAAGAGAGAGGCACGAATGTGGTTTCGGTGATGTTGACAAGCTGTTCAATGATGACACTAAGGCGATTCACGGCCGCTTGCATTTTGACCACCCCTTTACACTAGGCCCATTGTCTGACTGCTGCGTCAGACTCTGCATTGACTGCCCTGCCTTTCTCATTGGCATTCTAAACGCCGCCTCCTCGGGAGTGGATTTGTTGTCGTTCCTCAGAAAGCCAGAAGGCTTTGGGCTCTCATTCAAGACGGCAGGTGTACCGCACCTTCCACTCTCCATAGCCTTGACACATTGATAGGGTCGTAGAAGCCAAGACAAAGACGCGGCAGTGAAGATTAATGGTGCAAAACGGGAGTGGAGGAGGTGAGATTGCCAAGGGCGGGGGGGGGGGACAGGTGTAGTGGGATTAACGACATCTTTCCTGTCCCCTCATCCAGACCAGATGTCCGCCAGCCCTTCCTCACGGCCTCATATTCCCATCTCGTCTCCATAACCAGGAGTCAGAGAGACCTCGGTTTTAGCGAGCCATAAACGATGTATATATGCAGCTTTAATTGCCCTGCCTTCGTTTTCATTGGCGGGAAGCGAGCTGCGGAAAGAGACAAGGCCGGGAATCCCTTCGCTGCCCCCAAAGGCTGGTGTAGCGGCGCATGTATTGCGAGGTCATTAGACCAGGTACAAAGCCCCCGCCGAGCATTTTCCCCGTTCAGTAATCTCTGGAGACTCAGCTGACATCCCCAGTTTTGCCCATCTTGTCGGACCCAAAGGATGCCAGGCTTTCACTGCACAGACAAAACGTCATCCCATGGATCTAAAGGATGTCCCCGACGTCTTGTCATCCTCAGCTCAAGGACATGAGAAGAATTGCCGCTGCCTCTTTCCCTCCCAAATGCGTCACCTTTCATTCCGCTCCTCCCAACTGACGTGCGGCCTAAGGCTTTTGAAAGCGCTTCCCTCCCTACCGCCCGGGATAGATGGGAAGGCTACCCAGCATGGGGTTGTTGACAGGAGACGAAGATGGCTTTGCTTGGTAGAAAAAAGGGGGCCACAAAGAGTGCCAACCCCCAGTCTTGTTGACAGACGCTCTAGCCAGACTCCCACACCCTCCTCGCCTTCCTTTTTTTCGCGCCCACAAATTGCCCACTTCCTTTCATGGCCAAGGATAGGTGCCCGAACAAGATGAAAGAATATCTTACCAGTTGGGCAGGTGAGCAGCAGAATGAAGATCATGTGCAGCCAGGAACTTGCTACTTGTGCCCATAATTTTCTCCACCTCACTTCTGCAACAATTCACATTTGAAATAGACGTCGTAAAAGGGTCTGGCAAAGTTTGCGGGTAAAGTACGGGAAGGTAGTTGTACAGCGGGAATGGTGGTGTATTTGGAGAGGCATCGGAAAGCCTCTCATTTACATGCCTGCCGCCAATCCTACACCATGCCTTTGTGCATGTGCTCAAGGACGCCCCTTCTGTCTCTTTTCCTGCTTCCCCACATTACTTTTCCAAAGCTAAGTTTTTTGTAGTTTTCTACTTGGTTGTTTGTGCACAACTCCAACAGCTGAACTCCCAATCACCTTATGTCTAGCTGCTAATGTTAATGTTCATCCAATCGTTTTTGGCCATTTTCGTAACATATATACCAATATCTTTTATTCTTAAATGCTCTGCGTTTTTGGGCACCTCAAACATGCTCAGGTTCTTAGTATGTCGTAAAAAGCAACAACAAATTTGAAGCGTGAGAAGGGCCAAAAGGTTTGGGATGAGTTTGATGACTTTTTGATTTGCGTCATCCGAATAAGCTATAGATGATTTGAGAGGGGGCTTGGATGAGCGGCGGCGGAGAATGGAGCAGTCATTGCACCCTGTTTGGCCACAGCTCTTGCCATTCGCCTCGCTCCGTTGCCCTCTCCATTCCTCCCTCCCTCCACCCCTCCAGCCCTCCCTCCATCCCCCTCGTCCCAGCCAGACACCAGCAACCAGCCCTCTCTACCTACCCAGACCCACGCTTAGCCTGCGCCCATTTTCTCTCACTGCCTTGCATGCCCTCCCTCAACTGGGCTGATGGAAGAAGGAAGTAAAGGCGGCTGACACCTGGTGAGAGAGGGCTTGCAAGGCGTCGACCTTGCGGATGAATAGAATGAGGGAAAGGCGACGGTAAATGGGGGAGGGGGAGGGCGGGGCGGCGCCAGAGGCATACAATACCTCCTCTTCAGTCTCAGAATGAGCATAAGCAGTGCCTGCGACAACTTGCGACCCCTTGAGTCCTCAAGGCGCCGACAATACCCCCAATGACCTCGCCTCACCCACACACACACACTCAACCTCCCCCACACACCACCTCCAATGAGCAGAAGACTTACTCGGCATCCAAGCAGTGGAGGAAGCGGTGGAATGCGCAGTGGGAGTAGAGAGTTGGTGGAATTGGAGAGAGTGATAGCAGGTGCAGAGCCCCCTTGAAGTGCTCGGCCGTAGTTCCATTTGGCTTCTGAGCCCGGAGGCAGAGCTTTTGTAGCTGGGGCTTAGGTCGCTGAAAAACCGGTCCTCCCCGCACTGACGACAGATTGTGAAAGCCAATAGCACGCGGAAGCTAACGCACACGCCCACACCCTGGCCAGGAACAATGCGCCGCGCACTGGAATATTCCCTAAGCCGCCCTGACTCAACCCTCATTCTCCATGCTTCAACTGAAACTGGAGGAAGAAGCGGGGCTCGGTACTGAAAGAAAGCTTCTCTGCTCTAGAAAGCTCAGGTGATGTCACTTTGACACTTTGAAAAGCAGACAAAGCTTCTAGCTGGAGCTGCGCGCTGAGATAGAAGAGGCGCTTGGACTGTGTGCACTGGGGGCCAGGTGAGGGAAGGGGATGGAGGATGGGGAGGGGGAGGGAGGGGAGAGGAGGGGAGGGAAGGGAGGAGGAGGGGGATTGAGGGGGCATGGTAGGGAGTGGAGGGTGTTGCGGGCGGAATAGCAAACAGAGAGTGAGAGTGAGCTGGGGGTTGTGACCGCGTACGCGCCCACTTTCCCACTGCCTCTCTCCCTCCCACCCACTGCCATCTATCCAAAGCCCCTCCCCCGCCCTCTCCCTGCCAGCAACCGAGGGGCATTGCTGGCTGGAGCCCATGGAAGGCCTAGGTATAGACGGCACTGCCTATCCATAGCCAAAGAGGGGGCGGGGCCATAATTGAAGGGGGATGTGTGGTGGGATTTATGGAGGGCGGGGGAAGGGAGGGAGGGAGGGAAGGACGGCAGGGACTACAGGGCTGGGACCAGAAAGCTGTCCTTGCTCTCCTCTCTACCACTTTGAGCTCCCTCTCTCTTTCTATGGCCCAACGTCCCGCCCCGCCTTTGCCAAACGCTTCTTTCTTTGTGTCCCCACCTCCGACCTGCGCTTAGATAAGCAGTACACACTACTCTACTCGCGCATTATAGCAAGCTACACTTAACCACAGTTAATTTATCGTTTACCGCGCAAAAATGGTTGGAAACTGCGTTAGCAAAGGCAAGCTCGAGAAAACCAACGACGACATGGACAAAGAAGACAAACAGGAAACATAGGGAGCGAAGTAAGAGATGAGGAGTGAGGGCTGTGAGGTGATGGGGGAGGGGCGGAAGGCGGGCGACACCTGGGGAGGATCGGGCTAATTATGCCTTGTGTATAAGAGGGTGTGTGGCGTGGCGCCTTGTGCAGGTCAGTCTGGGTTAGAGCGCGGTGCCCATAGGGCACCTGTTCCCCTTTGCTGCCTCCACGTGCCTAAAAACTGACCCCCCCCCACTCCCTCCCGCCTAGCCAGTCTCCAACCGTGCCACTTCCTCTTCCTCACCCAAGGAATTTGAATAGCGGATGCCCTTTGCACCCTTCGCCTATCAACATTAGTCTCATTCTTCACTATACGATTACCTTCCACACTTCAAGAACATGTCGACATATATCTTTGAATTGTTGAAAGTGTATATAGAAGCGAAGAAATAGAGCTGTTCATGGAACTAATGCCGTGAGAGAAAATTGCATCTGGGCTCAGCGAAAAGCGCTGACTCACCAGGACAGACGAGAATGCTTTCCAATCCCCCCCTCCTTTTCTCCTCAGATAATCCCATGCACATGCGCCCTTACACAATCCAGCATTTCATTAGCATTGCCTTCGCACTTCGACCCATGTGGATGCCCGTTTCTCTATATACTCATACGGCAAATGAAGTGGCAATAAAACAAAAGCAAACGAGCCATGAAAGTAGAGTCATGAAAGGACTTAGACAGGTTTGTAATCAAGCTTGGTCTCCAGCTTCTTCGCATCGGAGACCTTGCGCACGGCCTTCATGAAATCCTCCTCGATCACGTACTCACGCTCTGCTCGAATTGCAAACAACCCTTCAATACTCTTCACTCACTCATGAAAAGGGTGAAGACAAAAAGGAAAAGAGGAACCAGCTTCGGTGCAGACATTGCGCAGGTCAGCCCCCGAGAAGCCGTCGGAGAGTTTCACGACTGCTTCGTAGTCGATCTCCCCGTGCTCAAACTCCTTTTAGTCAGGACAGGAAGAAGACAGGGTGAGGGAGGATGCTGGACCTTGGTGATAGGTGCGGCGTGTATCTTGAGGACTTCTAGACGAGCCTGTTCGTTGGGCAGAGGGATCTCGATCTTGCGGTCCAGGCGTCCGGGGCGCAGGAGGGCGGGGTCGAGGGTGTCAGGGCGGTTGGTGGCCATGATGATCTTCACCTTCCCCAGGGCATCGAAGCCGTCCATCTGGTTCAGCAGTTCCATCAGGGTGCGCTGGATCTCTCGATCCGAGCTGGTGCCTTCCGAGAAGCGCCTCCCACCGATCGCATCAATCTCGTCCCTCAATCATACCAACAGCTACTCATGTGATTGTTTGGGAGAGATGTGGAGAACATGAAGATGATGCATGGCTGATGGTCGCGAGCGTAGTTGAACATTTCGCGGATCATGCGGGCGGACTCTCCGATGTACTTGTCCACGATGGCGGAGGAGACGACCTTGAGGAAGTTGCAGTCCAGCTGGGAGGCCACGGCCCGGGCGAGGAGGGTCTTGCCAGTCCCCGGCGGTCCGTAGAGGAGGCAGCCCTTGGGCGGGGTGATGCCGACGCGGTGGAAGAGCTCGGGGTTGATGAGCGGCAGCTCCACGATCTCCCGCAGCTCCCGGATCTGGGTGGAGAGGCCGCCGATCTCGGCGTAGGAAACGTTGCCTGGGTCCTCGTGGCTCATCTTGTACACCAAAGGGTCCACCTCCCGCGGCAGCTGTCGCATTATCGTCAGCGTCGTCATATCCAGCGCCACTCGCGTACCCTGCTTCAGCTCCTCCTTCAATCCTTCTTCTCATCTCATCCTCATCCTTCTCTTCTCCTCCCCCACCTTCTTGATGGTGCGGCGGCATCCGACGACGTAGCGAGGTCCGTTGGTGGCCTTCACGATGAACTTGTCCTCCGTCAGCTGGCGCAGAACCTCGCCCACGATCTGACCCACGGACTGCAGCGCTCGGATGTCGTTCTCAGACTTGTCGTGGTCCTTCGTCAGATCCTTCTCCTTCATGCGCACTGCAGCAGACACTGTGATGAGAGGGAGAGTGATGGGAGGGTGGTTGAAGGATGAACGCTCTTTGAGGCGATCCTCGACCTCGCGGTACTCGGCGAGTTTCTGGCGGTACTTCTCCAGGGCCTGCTTCCGCTCCGGGTCCATGGCAGGCTGAGCTCGCTTCACTGGTCCGTCCATTCCCATTCCAACAAATTCTGCACCGCTTTCCAGCCAATGTATTCAGAAGGCGAGCAGAGGTTTGAGATGACGATGCGGGCTTGCGCAGAACGCGGAGTGCACTATTAGTCTAGGCCCGCCTACCTTAGCCGCGCGCGTTCGAATCTTATTATGCTCCATTTGGCTTTTTCTCCAAGTTACTACAATTATTGGCCAAAATATTATATCAAGATCGAAATGGCTAAAATCGAAATCGAAATAATCATTGTGTTTGACATTGTTGAAAGATAGTGAATCAAAATGGTGTTGGTTATCAAGTCAAAGAACAGTTAATAAAAAGCACAATCCCATATATTCTGAAAATGACCCATCGCAGCGAATGAATAACGAATCTCTTGAAATAAATAAACATGTTCGTTCGTATACTATGGCTAATCAGATTTTGCACCTAAATGAAGAATATAATGAATTCGATGCGCATAGGGTGGCTTGAAATGGGTTAAAATGTATGGAAAATGAAATGATGGAAATTATTTATGCTTTTTCATTGATCCGCTTCTTGGTGTTCTGCAATTGATATGCTTTGCACGTTTGCAGGTTTTTGTCAAATAAAGATAAATCAAGCCTTGTAGGCCTTGTAGGCACTCTTTTTCGCCCCCTTTCGCCAATAACTTCCTCCACTGCTGCCCACATACTAAAGTACTACCAAGCATTAGCCAACTATAGCATAACTAGGAGAGCGGAAAGAGAACCTTGTGAGGTGAGGAAATTGGGGAAGGCGTGCGCTGATAGGAGCCTGCAGTCTCCAGCTTTATACGCTCCTGCCAAATTCATTCCCTCCCATTCTCCATTTTATTGTCTGGCTGAACCGAGGAGGAGCTTTTTTCCTCCTGGCGACTGGAAGAACCGGTTTCGCTGGAGACGAAGTTGGAGCTGCTGCTCCGCTGCCAAACCATATTCCTAATTATTGCATGAGAAGGATTGGCCTGTGGGAACCCGTCGCCGACTTTTCTCCTCGCACTCCTTCCTACACCTCTCCTCCTCCTCTTGCTTGCTCTTTTCCTCCTTCTCTTTGGCCGCTTCCTCCCTTGCCCGCTTCTTCTCCTCCTCAATGTGGTTCTAAATGAGGCGAAGATTAGTGAATGAATGGGAAAGGGAGCCTTTTCGTAGTAGAGGTTTAGGCGTTGGCGTTCCCAGTGGACGAGGCAGGCGAGGTCCTCCAGGAAAACCTCCGCATAGCGCAGCAGCGAACTCGGCCGGTTCCAGGCCTCAAGCCTCCCTCCTATTGCTCCCTCCACACCTCCTAGCCTAAAGAAGAACCTTGTGCTCGAAGCGGAGAAGGAGAGCGCGGGCGCGGATGTGGAAATTGCGATAGGCCGTTGTTCCCGGGGCGCCGATCATCGCCAGCAGCTTGAAGGCCTCCGACAACTCCACCTCCAGCAAGCCTCCCCCCACCAGCTCACCCCGCGTCTCCTCACACTCCGCCCACTCCTACAACTATCTCCGCTTATTCTCTGCGAAAGGAATAGGCCAAGGAAGTGTGCCTGGTGGAAGTGCTCTTTGACCAGGAACTTCCACAGCTCCTCCATCTGGGAAGCGTAGATGCTGAGCAGACTACTCCCGCGCGGCAACTCCTCCACTTTACCCACCAAACTAAAGGACATTCATTGATTTCTGGCCTAAGGGAGAGGAGCGTGGGATGCGGAGACCGGAGGGAGGAGAGGACGGAGTCGAGAAGGAAGAGGACTTTGGTGAGGCGAAGTCGTTGCTGCTCGTCCAGCTCATCTTCCTCCAACGGAACCTGAAATGGCATTCTGCCTCTTTCAAAAACGTCTACTCACTCAGCGGCACTGCCTGGAGCACGCAGCGACGACAGGCGTGTCTGCATTCTAGAGCCATCCTCACCTCCCTGTCCACCAGCTACACTGCAATGCCCACCCTCCAACTCCTGCCCTCCTCCTCGCTCCTCCCTCCTCACCCCACTTCTCAGTGCGCAGTGCCTGCCTGCCTTTCGTCTTGCCTCATGCACCCAGCTATGCAAAACAACCCAGCCTTTTGGCCGTGAAAACAATTTCATGTCTGTCTGCGAGGGTCCTTGAATACGCCGCAGGATTGTTTTATCTTTTTTTTCATTTTAATTGTTTTACGTGTGTGCGTGCAAATGAGTGTCATTAGAGGACAACTTTACACAAGATGCATCGACTCTAAAGCAGGTAAAACATGGATGGCATCATCCAGCATAATCGCGTGTAAACAGTTGAAAATGGAAACCCTTTCCGAGTCACCGTTATCATTATCCCTTCGATAGAGCCATGCTCTTCGGTTGAGTCTGAAAAGCTAGCGCGCAATACAGTTGAAACCGGTGCCATTTCATGGCATCTGGGTAAAATGTCAAAGTAAAAAGCAGCTTGAAATATACAGGAAGAAGATAAAAAGGTAGAAATTGAGAAAAATGCAGCAGCCGCAGCTAAGCCCAGTGCTTGGAGTTGGCGAGGCGGGGATGGTTGGCGACCTGGAAATATTGGTGATTGCGATGAGAAGGGCGATGAGGAGGTGGAGGAGGAACCTTGAAGAGGCGGGTGATGTCGTCCCAGTTCGTCTCCTGCCCGTCCTCCACGGAGCTTCCGCGCCCGCTCGAAAGCTCCTCCTCGCTGCAATCATCACAACTCAACCACTCAAACACACATCCATTCGGCTAGAAAAGAAAGAGCGCAAAGAGATGCCCATGAAAGGTACTGCTACCGTTTGAAGGTCAAGTCGGCATCTGCACTGTAAATGATGCTTGGGGAATGGGAGAGGGGAGGGAGGAGGTGTGAGGCTGGAAAAAGGAAGAGGGAAAGAAGGGGTGAAGGAAGAGGGAGAGATGAATACTTGTAGGCGCGCCAAATGCGTTTGCCGCGCTCGGCCATCTCGTGACCGCCGTAGACGGGAGCGGGTAGGGAGGTGGGCTTGTTGACGATCTGGTGGTTGTGGGCGAGAGTGTAGATCATGTCGTCCAGCTCGTCCTGGCTGTAGTTGCCTTCGTTGAGGAGGAAGGTGTAGTGAGTCACACGCGCCGTTCCCTGCACTCCACTCTTGTCTGGCTGTGGATGGATGGAAGGAAGGGGTGAATGGAATGAAAGACAGAAGAGGTGTAAGGGATGACGGCTGGGAAAAGAGTAAAGGGGGCACCTGGATGGCAGAGTGGGTCTTGATGAAGGCATTGGCCTGTCCGGGGTGTGTGACGCCGGAGGCTGCGTCGAGGACGGTGCCGAGAGGGATATCCTGCTCCCGGGCCTTGGCGTTGGGGTTCAACTGGTTGGCCATCTTCAACCTCTCCACTCTGCCAAAGTCTAGGAGGAGGGGTGGAGGGGGGAGTAACCTTGAGTGCGCGGAAGTTGTGTCGCTTCTTGGCGACGATGACGGTGAGCTTAGGGTCGTAGCCCTTGGGGCCCGCGGCTCGGAAGGCAGCGCGGATGTCCGTCACTTCCAGGTCCAGGACGTGCTGGAACTGGCCGTCGGAGCAGCCATCGCGGAAGTAGATGACCTCCTGGGGTAGCTTGCCGGCGGCGTGTGACTTCCAGCGGCGGATGAATTCGGAGACGATGTCGTGGACGTTCTTGACCATCTCCATGCGGGGGTCCTGGAAGGCGATCTCGCCGGTGAAGAGGTGTGGGTCTCGAGGGTGATTGGCGACGAAGCCGACGACGGAGGGCTCGCGGGGCGGGAGGTGGCGCAGGGACTTGGGCTGCGGCGGCGGGTGGTTCACGTCGCAGCCGAGGATCATCACGCTGCCGTTCTTGGCGCTGGAGAGCCAGCGGGAGTTGGAGCCGAGGGTTGAGCTGAGGTGGTAGTTCATCCCGCCGAGCTTCATGTTCGTCTTGTTCACGATGTTCTCTATCACTTGCGAGGCGCCTCTCTGGTTGTTGGCGATGTCCAGCGCCCTGGGGATGGTGACGCACTGGGTGGGGATGCCGTAGCGGTGCTCGAGCATCTTGATCTTGTCCTTGAGACAGACGCCGCCGCCGTTGCCCTTGTCCTTGTCGGAGATGATGAAGAGGATGAAGTCCACGTTGGCGGCATGCTTGAACTTGGACTCCAGTGCGGAGGAGTTGGGCTGGACGGTGTCGAGTTGGCAGGCGCCGAGCTGAAGGCCTTTGCGCTTGGCCTGCTCCGCGAACTTCTGCTTCACGAAGCTGGCCAGGGCGTCGCCGTTCCTGCCCGGCTGCTCGGTGAGGAAGGCCAACCAGTTCCCCGCCTTCCCGCCCCTCTGGTACTTCGCGTTCTGCGGCATCATCCAGTCACCGTTCGGCTTCGGCTTCGTCTCCTGCCAACGCAGAGATGATGAGAGAGTGGAAGGGAAAGGAGGGAGCAAAGGGGAAGGAGGGGCCAACGCCGTTTCCGTATTTGACGCCGGGAGCTGGAATGACTCGTCCTTTGGCCGCCTTTGGCTCGGGGGCCAGCTGCATGGCCATGGCGACGAGGTTCTGGTTGGCGATGATGTGGGTCTGCCGGACGCGATGCTGGAGCTCCAGCTTGAGGTCGCTGGGCTTGAGGGCGGACTTCTTGATCATCAGCTGCATTTGCTCCGGCGTCTGCTTCCGCAGCTCCACGCGCTGGTTGTCCTCCACCTGGCACACCTCCATCGGATAGTAGCGCTTCCCACCCTCCTGTCAACCCCTTCCATTCCCTCCATCTTTAGGCGGCAAGGCGAGGAGGGGGAACCTTGGTCTTGCGGAAGAAGCAGGGAAGGTGCGGTGCCTTGAGAGTGTAGCCGTAGACTGTGCGGTAGAAGTCGGGGATGCTGAGGCTCTGGAGGCGCTTGGTTTTCTCGTCCATGTGCTGGACCTTGAGCTTGGAGCTGGAGGCAGGCTCCAGCGTCAATCCGTCCACCGTCACTCCGGACTTCGCCGTCTGGTCCCGCAGGCGCAGATCTATCAATATATGCCTCTGTGCAGGAGAGCAATGGGGCTAGGGGGGATGGGCTGACCGGCGAAGTTGGCACTGAGCCGTTTGATGTCATCCTTGCCGAGGCGGCAGTTGGGGTTGAGGAGGTCTTCCGGGCGACAGGGGCGGTAGCGGTTGCCCAGCGTTTCCGCCGCCGTCTTCAGCGCCTCTTGGCACTTGTAGAAGGCCCCACTCTTCACTGCAACAGGCTGGCCCCCTCGTCTACCGTAGCAGAGAAGCATAGACAATGTGAAATGTGTAACAGTCCATTTGGAGGGCGAGTTTGGGCTCCTTGGTCTTTGGGTCGGCGACGGTGGTGACGGAGTGATGGACGCCGGGCACGTAGAACCGCCCATTTCCAAGGTCCAGAGGCTGTCCGCTCACGTTCATCATGTACGTCTTGCACCCGAAGTGCACAAGATCGTCGCTGAAATCGCTTTGTGTCGGAGGAGGAAAGGGAAGTGGGGAAGAGTGTGTTACTTCTGGTAGAGGACTTGATTGAGGATGATCTCAATCATCTGGAGGTTCTGCCGGTCGCGCTGCTCCAGAAGCGGGGTGATCTGGCCCTTGAGGTCGGCCAGATTGAGGCGGCTCTCGTACTTGAGGTGGAAGTGGAAGCGGCTCGGCTCCGTCACCCCCTCCAGCCGCCCCTCCTTCACCACCACCACGAACTCACCCTCAAACCAGCTTCCTCTCTATATTTGATGAAAATGCGGCAGAGGATGCAAACCTCCTCAGTCTCTCCGAGGTCAATGATGTTCTTGGATACGAGTAGGTTGCGACGGTCGTAGGCGAGGGTGGTCTTGTTCTTGAAGACGCCGGGGTTCTCCGCCAGCACCATCTGGAAGACGCTGTAGCAGAGCTCTCGTCGCTCGTTCAGCACGTGGCTGGAAAGGAAGATGAATGAAGAGAAGGGGAGGAAAGAAATGAAAGGGAGACTCGTTGCCAGCGCCCTTGCCCATGTCGAGGGGGCGATTGGTGCGCTGGGAGAAGCGGACGAGGTCGATGCGGTAGCGGTGGTAGACGCCGTCGCCGACGATGTCGAGGGGGAAGATGTTCGTCTCCACCGTCACCGGGGTACCGCGGGTGCCCGGCTTCAGCGGCCCCGCCACCGGCGTCCACGTGGGCGTCGGACTCACCGACACCGACTCACTATCCCCGCTCTTCTGCAACACAACACCTCAATCATTCCAACTTCAAACTCCAACTCTTGGCCTACCAAGCTCATTCCCTCTAGCTGCTTGCTGGGCTCCATGGGCAAGGGTTGTGGTGTGGAGAGAAGTAAAGGTTTGAATGAGGCAGGTGTGCGTCTGGCGAAGCAGGAGGAGCCTGGCTCATCAGCGTAGAAAAGGGGCCTTAGTGTCACGGGGGAGAAGGAAAGGGGGCGTGGCCTCCAACAACCCGCCAACCAGCGGTGGGGGGAGACGGGAGAGGAGAATTTTCTGGGTAGAAAATCCCTGCCCTATCGGCCGCGCGTTGCCCTACATTTTTCTGCCTAGAAAAACCGCCCCCTAGCCCCCTCTCTTGTTTTGACGCAGACAGGACTGGCCCCCCAAAGGCCTACTGCCAATCAGACAAAACAGCTCACACTCCCAGCCAGCTAGGGACAAAGGAAAGCAAAAGCAGTAAAAGAGGGAACGTTGTCGGAGCTGGTGATGGAGGAGGATAGGTCGGGAGAGGAGGTGGCGGAGTCGGGTGTGGAGATGCGAAGGCGGGTGGAGATCTCCTCGTCCAGGCGCTCCACCACTCCGTTGGCCGTCAGGAGACGATCCGCATGCACCTCCTCCGTTATGGCCACTCCCGTGGGACCTGGAAATCAGCGGGCGGATGGAAGGAATGGAAAAGGGGCGGAGGAGAGGAAGATGGAACGGCGCGGGGGGTTGGGCGAGGCGTGACCGGAGTCCATGCCGGGGAGCTTCTGCACGTTGTCCTTCACTGCTCGACGTCCTCGTCCGCGACCCATTCCTCAATCCTCCTTTTTCTTATTTCCCTACCACAGACATAGATGATCTACTAGACTAGACAAGTCAAGAATAGTCAGAATCTGAGCATAGGCTTCAAGCCACTTGACCAACCTAGCAGAGGACGCTGGCTCATTTCTCTATATCACTCCTACAGCAACTCTCGCCTCTTTGCAAAAGCACTCTAGCGATCTAAAGCTGAGTCGGTGAAGGGTGTACGAGATGAAGATGGACGTCTACTAGGTCTTGGTGATCAAACTGAGGAGTGGAAGAGAAAGGAAGAGAAGGAACCAACTGCGAAAGATGGGAGTGAGCCAGGTGATTTAAATCAAAAGCTGTTTGTGTGCGCAGGGCTTGTGATGTGACTGTGGAGCAGAGCGGAGGTCTGGCGCGAGGCGATAAGGAGGCGGAGGGAGGGTTGGGGGATAGGGGGGGGGGGTTGGAAGCGCGAGATTTTCACCTACGATACCTGCCCATCAATCTGCCTTTTTGCGCGCATTCAAAATTAATGTGAGCCTTGAACTTTAATACAACATCAATCAGAAGCTTCTGCCCGAAATGGCTTCACATTGAGTGCTGTATATAATTGAATTGTGAACAGAAAAAGCATTACTTCAACATGCAACATGAAAAAAGAAGCGCTTAAAAATGTTTATATGACGGATTTGAAAAATTATGTTTCTATTTCTAGCAGACTTTTCATGAACAAGTTGGTCTGAAAATTAAGGTTAACCATCGCATGTATTGCAAAAATATCATACAAATGTGATTTGATTGTCATCGTTCTATTTATGTTGTTTTGAAGTGAGGAAGTTAGATAGTGGTGCTTTTTCATGATTTAGTCCAAGTGAAGCAGAAAAGAACCTTGAACCAGCAATATCACATAGCAGAGGCGCGGCCAAATTCGCAGCAGCTGGTAAGAAAGTCAAAGAAAGCTTTGGCATGGAAGAGAGAAAGAGCAGTTTCCAATTCATTCCTTAGGCCTCTCCCACCACTCCCATCCAGTAAGCACTCACCAGTCACTCTAACCGGGACCAAGGAAAATATAAATTTCCAATACCTCTTCATAAAAACTCTAAAATCTTGTCAACACACTTTGACTCTGATCCAAAACGAGGATTGTAACGGGCATATAAGAACAGTTGCAGCAGCAAGTCACCTTTTAGGCTCCGGAAAAGTACCGCCAAAACCAAATGAAGAAAAGGAAGGAAAAGCCAAACTCAACAACTGCCCAAGGCCATGAGGGGAGAGGGGGGCTGAGATTGAGGCTGGCTGGCTTGCAGGAATGCTGCTTCAGTGCTCAGGAGAAGAAGGAGAAAACTTTGCCCTTCGCAGATCCGGCCATGTTGCCCAAACTGGAGGCCGCATCCCCAATCTGCAATATTTAATCTGCCTCCTTACCTTCTCACATCCATCAGCCCGCAACTGAATGGACAGCTGAGAGAGGAAGCCTGAGAACACTGCACCGACTCAACACTACCTCCTAAACTCCCGCCATCCGATCGTTCCGGGGATGCGTATGGTTAGTGAGCAGAAAGCGTCTAGGCAGGCAGCATGCAAGCTGGGTTAAGGCTGGGACAGAAGGCGAGGCGAGCGTTTGGACGGATGGCCTGGCAGATTACCCCGCCCACGCTGGTGGGGAAATTGAAGGAGGAGGAGGCGGGGATTTTGGGCACCCGAAGCTCCTGCTCAACCAGAGCCCGCGTCAAGCCAGCAGAAGAACGGGGGTGAGGGAAGAAGGGGGAAAGAAAGATGGACGAAGGGGGAAGAGGGAAGGAGGAGAGGGAATGGGTAGAGGGAGAAAGGAAGGAAGGATACCCCTTGACCCGGCGGGAGGTTGGCGGCGTTGGCCTGAGCGGCGGAGAGAGAAGCGTTCGTCTCCTCCAGCTGGAGTCGGCGACAGACGGAGTCGTAGGCCTTGGACTTCAGGGCCTCCTCGTCGATGCCGTGCAGCTCAAAGTCCGTGTACACCTCAATCCCTCTTCTCCCTTCACCTCTATCGTCCCCTCATTGAGCCCCGAGGCACCTTCTTGACGATGAAAAGAAGTGATGTGAGTTGGTAGGGTGAGAGAGAGCGCTCCATCCGCTCCGTCAGCCAGGTGTTGATTGCGTCCATCTGGCCCTTGTACCAGTTCTGCAAAAATGGGGGAGGGGATTGGAGTAAGTTGGAGAAAAGATGGAAGGTACCTCAAAAAGGCTATTGACGAAGGGTTCGTCGATGACGATCTGACGGAGCTGTTCGGTGCAAGCGCGCATGAAGCTGACGTAGGCCTGTCCCATGTGCGCCTGAACAGCGCCCCCGCCCTTCTGCAAGGGGCATTGGAGTTGGGCTGAGGTAGGGGAGGAGGAGGGAGGGGATGATGGCTTCGTGAAGGAAGAAGGAAGAGTGGGTCTCCAACTGGCGGTAAAGAGAAATGGGGGCCGAACACAGGCAAAGACCAGAGCAGCTCACCTTTCTATCTATCTATCCATGAATGGAGGAATATGCGGGGAGGCAGACTTGCCAAGGAGGGAGCATCCAGAGTGACAGGACATGCGTATAGGAGTGGAGTAGAGGTTCACGCCGGCAAGAGGATAGGTGAAGAGCATTCATCCCGTTTCCGCAAAGAGCAATGAAGGGTGATGTAAAGAAGGGAAGGATGGAAGAATGCGGCCCAGTCCCGGAAGCGTTTGGCTCACAGGCGTGGCTTCTTTGGCTGGACTGGCTTTGGCGGCGGCCTCAGCCTCGCTCTGAGGGGCCCCAAGACGACCCTCCGCCTTCAGGCGTGCCACGGCAGCCGCGTAGTCCTCCTCCTCATCCTCGCCCACCACTGTGCTGCTTCTCTCCCCCCGCTGCAACGCTCCTGCTACTACTATACACATCACTAGCCACTATCACTAGCCACTAGTCACTAGCCACTAGTCACTAGGCCGCGCGCACAAACTTCAAACACTCACACCCAACGTCTGCCGTCTACTCTACAGTCTGCTTCTAACGACACGCAACGTGTGCACAGTGGGACCAGTCGAGGGGACAGTAGCGGTTGGAAGCAGAGCGATAGGAGGTAGGACGGGGGAGGAGGATGATAGGGAGGGAGGAGAAGTGAGTGGGTGTGCGTGGGTGTAGTAGGTGGAGAGGGTAACCTCGTCGGGTGTTGGGTGTAGGCTGGAGGAAGGGGTTGAGGGGGTGTTGGTGGTGTTGGTGGAGGAGGCGGGGTTGAGTTCCTTGCCGCCGTGCACCTCCCCGGCCATGGTTTTGATCTGGAGAGCAAGACTCCGCCACCCTTCCTCGCCATCCAACATGCCAGTGGAAGAGGGAGGGACTGAGGAGAAAGCCCAAGAAGAAGAACAGTTTGAGAGAGAGGGAGAGAAAGAGGGCACACGGCTGGAAGGGAGGAAGCCAAGGAGGGCAAAGCCGTTTCCCCACTCATTCCCAAGCAGTCTCTTATTTTCTTTTCTTCCCACAGAGGAGGCTATATATGATGATCATTGGGCAGGGCAGGATTGGCTTGGCTCGGGCGGGATGGGGTGGATAGGGCTGGCGAATATGAGATGGGTGAAGTGAGGGTTGGGTAGGTAGAAAAAAGGAAAGGAGGATGACAGAGAGCGCACGGGACAAGACAAACGGTGCATACCTTCGCGAACAGATTGTTGGTGCTCGGCTGGAAACGATGAAACTCTATCAGCACCTTCGCTAGGAAGGCAGGGCAAAGAAGGGCAAGGGCTGGTCGTCAAACACGCTTTAGGCACGAATTGTGGAAGAGAAGCCAATTTGAGCGATGAAGAATACGAGGCCAATGAATTGGATAGAAGATGAAGAGAAGGCTGTCAAAACTGAACAGGTTTGGGCTAACCGCAAAGCTGAGCACTTTCCCAATGGGGTTTCCTTCGTCGTATCGGGCCATTTTGTTCAACGCGGATTCCAGCACAGCCAGCATCTGAAAACTGAATGACTGTAGGAGCGTAACGAAGAGGCGGAGGAGCTAACCTTTTCTACCAACGCCTTCTCCATGTGCAAAATCTGCTTGTCCATGCTGTCATCCAACTGGGCATGGCAGTGGTCCTGAGGTGGAAGAGGAGGGTTGGGTGAAAGTGGAAAAGGGTTGGGTAAGAATGGAAGGAGGGGTAGTAACCACATCTACGCCGTCCTCGGTGGCGAGCTTGGCAGCGTTGGCTTTGCAGTCGAAGATGACGTTGATCATGACACAGAGCTCGGAGGGGATTGTGTAGTCCGTGGACTTCTTGGCCCTCCCCAACCACTGCTCGAAGTACTGGCCCGTCCTGCACTACCCCCTTTCTTAGCCCCTCCTAAGTGGGGGGATGGAGAGAGAGGGGGAATAAACGTGTGAGTGCATTTGGTGATCATATCCGCTGCAAGGAGGCGCATGCGGTGGTCCAAGTGGGCGGCGAAGTCGGGCTCAGGCCAGTGGAGCTCCTTCACAAAGTCCTGCAGCGCTGCCAACTTCCACAGGATGTCTTCCGAAGTCGCACAGCCCGTCCTTAAACCAACTCCTCCTACCCTTCCTTCTCCCTCTCCCTAAGCCCCCATTCTCCGCTCACCCTCTCATCTCCCACTTCTCTCGCGCGAATCCCTTGTCGATGGACTGGGCGACGGAGTGCTCCATGAGGTCCACGTAGCGAATCACCATCGGACTGAACTCCGCTATCAGCTTCGTATGGAACGGCCCATTTCGAAGACTTTCTTAAGAGGAAGGAAGGTTGTAAAGGAGGGTGGTGAGAGATGAGGGGTGGTGCCTTCTTCGCAGAGGTAGTCGTTGAGAAGCTGGAAGAGTGGGAAAGCGTCCCAAGTGTCTGTCGGCTGCACTGCCAGCGCTGCGTCCAAGTCCACCGCGAACAAGCTCCAGAAGATCTCCGCATGCTCCGTCAGCAGATCCGCAAACCACGCAAACGCCTCAACCAATCTCTTCCTCCATACTCACTCAGCCATTCACTGCTCCTCCTCTCTTTTCATCAACCAGTGGATAAAGCAGGTGTACAGTGTTTCCTTTGTAACAAGTTCAAAGCAGGAACCCACCTAAAGCTAAGTCTAATCTGGTGGAGGGATGGGGCAAATTATTCGCTCGGGTATATTCTATCAAAGGAATATTAGAATGCATATAATTCAGAGGTTTCTCTAGTCGGGGGAAGTGCAGGTAAAATGAAGTGAAGGAAATGCAGTTAAGCATTGCATGAGTGGGAGAAAAGGCAGCTCTTACACAGCAAACGCTTACCGTTCGGAATTGCTAAATGCAATAGCAGTTGCATTTGAATTGTACTGTTTTTGAGGCACAAAAATAGGGCGAATGGGGGAAAGTATATGAATTGGAAACCTCTCCATGCTGTTCCTCGTTCTCCTTGAGCAAATCAACGCAGAGTTCGGCCACCCTGAGCATATCCTCGATCCTCTGCGCCGGGCTCACATCCTCTCCCATGTGTTCTGCAACAGACAGGATCCATCCTCCACGTCCACTCCTGCCCTCCTCTGCCCTCTCGTCCTGTGCTCACAGAGCGTGCTCATCCAGCCAGTACTTGAGTACTCATCCATGTCTCCTCTGAGGTGAGCGGTGGGAGGACATGCGAGGTGGGAGTTGCTGCTGATCAGGCGAGCCCAGGTGGGGGCCAGTTGGATGGAGATAGATGCTAAGGGGAGGGACAAAAAGGCTTCCATGGCCCGCAATGGAGATAGACTGTGATTGGCGTGCGGACACGGAGTCAGTCCAGATACGCTCACTCAGTCATTACCAAACGATCTTTGCAGATATGGGTTTGACTCCAGCCCTGTTCCTACGAGCAAAGAACTTTCTTCCCTCCTATCGTCCATTGCCATATGTGATATGTCCTAAGTTTAGAGGTTTGGAGGGTGGCTGGAGACCTTCGATCTTGGCTTCATTGCAGATGCGGGTGTAGTTGACGAGAGCAGCGTTCTCGAGGGCAGTCTTGATGACACCCCGAACCTCCTCCGGCGGCACCGGCGTCACCACGTCCTTCATCAGCACTCGCTCCAGCAGTGACAGCGTTCCTCAAACCCCAAACATTCCTTACTCTACCCTCCATCCAAAGTTGTGCAACCTTTAAGGGCTCCTTCGGGACGGCCGAAGGGGAAGCAGTAGCGGAAGTTGGTGATCTGGCGTTCGAGCAGCACACGCAATCGCTCCTTCACGTCCGAGAATCGCTCCTTCTCCTCCACCGTCACCGTACCCACTCCGTCCGGCCTTTGAAATCACTTCACGCTTAACACCTTCACCATCACCCTCTGCCTCTAAACAGTGAGCCCAGTCTCTAACAACCTGGGCTGCTCCTAACCGCTAACATTGAGCATTTGCTAAGCAAGTGAGGAACTGATGACATACTGATTGGTGAAAGAGATGAGGCGGGAGTAGGGGTTGATGAAGATTGGGCTGATGGACGCAGTCTAGACGGACTGATGACTTGGAAAGCTAAGCGGATGAGGGCCCACAAAGCCATGCAAAAGGGGCAGGGAAGCGACGATGTGTGTGTGGGATACCTGGTGTGACTCCGCTTCTCCGATAGCGCCGCCACCGCTGCCCGCACCCGAGCCTCGCTCAAGTTCCCACCGCCTTCCACTCCCAGCTTCCTTCGCCTCATCTACCCTCACTCACCCCACCCCACCACCACCAATCACTACCACCCACCCCACGCAACCAGGTGCATACGTCGGCCAAACTGTGCTGCTGAGTGCTGTGCTCTCTTTCTCACTCCCCTAGGTGCATACTCACTCCCTTTGCTTCAAAACGAGGTGTAGTGATTCTAGACAGGGAGAAGGAGCAATAGAGAGAGAGAAGTGGAGGGAGAAGGGATGGAGAGGGGGATGGGGGTAAAGTAAGGATACCTGTTGCCGTGAACGTGGGAAGCGCAGAAGGCGAATGAGTAGTGCATGAGGGTGGGGTCGATGAGGGCGCCCTCCTCGGCCTTGGTGAGGAGGTCGTTGAGCAGGCACACGTGGCGATGACACCCTCGCACCATGTACCGAGCACAGTACTCGTCCAGCACAAATACCTCAAGCCCTCACAAGCGTGTGCAGAGGAGGAGGAGTGAAGGAAGGAAGGAGAAGGAGACCTGGCCGGGGCTGAACCAGCCAAGGGAGGCAATGGGTTCATGAAGGCGAAAGTTGAGAGTGAGAGACTGAAGACGAGCAAAGAGGGCGTCGTGATTGAACCGGCAAGCATCAGCTTGGATCAAATCCTCCATACCCGCCTTCCGAGCTTTCCCCTCCGCCTTCAACTCTCACACTTCTTTCACTCTAGCACCATTTGGGGGGTGTAGGAGGGGACCTCTCCCTGGGACTTGAGGGGTACGGAAGAGGCCTTGGGTGGGACGGGTTTGTAGGGCTGGCCGGTGGCGCGGTAGATGGCCTGGACCCAAAGGTGGCGCTCGTTCTCGTCCTCCGTCCCCATCTTCACCTCCTCCCCCTCTTTGTAGGCCGTGAAGAAGTACTTCCCGCCCTGACTCACCAAATCTTCAACTCCTCTCCCTCACAGCCTACCTTCTTCACCTCCTGGCCCAACCGGCATCAGGTTCGGAGTAGTCCACGGTGAAGCCATCCAGCTGGATGAACTCCGTTGGGTCACTCTTACGCTCTTTGTAGCTGCACAAGGCAAAGTTGTACTGAGACACCTTCAAGTACAATCTTCTCGCCTCAAGCTAAGCAGGTAAATTGCAGCAAGCAACTAACTTGAACAAGGCAAAAGTACCGCTTTTTCCACTTCTTCCAAGCGATTTTACCAATAGCATAGACATATCCAGAATATCTAAAAACGGTTATTTTTGCGGCCAAATAGGAGGAATAGAGAGGAAAGGGGACTTGAGATTCTGGGGCTTTTCTACGCGAATGGCGATGCGGATCTTGAGCTGAGCTTTGGAGTTCTTGGGCACGGTCATCTTGTACCACTCGGGGGCTCGTGAGGAGTTGGGCGTGGGGCGGATGACAACTTTGCCCAGCTCCTTGTCTTCCAGCGCCAAGAGTGACCCGCTTTCTGTGTACAACTTCACCTGCAACCATCAGTCTTCAAGAGCATGCAAAGAGGCGCCTTCCGCATCCACCTTGACGATGGGGAGGGGATGTTTTGTTTGGAAGTCGCCCTGTGTGTCCCAGGTGGGTTTGGAGGCTTCTGCGTGGTCGGTTTGAAGCTTGTCGCTCCCGTCCACCTCCATGGTGCAGTAGACGATCTTGGAGGCGGGGAGGAAGGAGAGCCCGTTCACCTCCATCACCACCACCTCCAGCCATTTTCTTCCTTTACCTCCTTCCTCCATTGAATCTCCAGAGCCTCGCTCACCTCCAGGTTGAAGCTAAGGGTGACGTCGCTCTTAGTCAGGTTCTCCCCATCGTCAGAGTCCAGCTTGTTCAGACTCATCGACGACGTCCGCCGTTTCAAACTGGAAACCAGTCCAAGCCTCTACACCTCATATTCTGGGGCATTCAACTGAAACTACGAAGGCCTGCAATTCGACTCATGCCCCTGCAACAGAGCAACGTCACTGCTCAAGCTTTCCATCGGCGTATTTTATAAGCTCGCCGACTCAAGCTTCCGTCGGGGCCATAAATGTGTGGAGTGATGAGCATGCGCCCTAGCTTCTTCATGGGCTCTCGTGCACGCCGTGGGGTAGAAGCGAATGCAGCGAGCAAAGGAAGAGGCTGTGGATTAATTTGAGGGATAGGCATATTTGAAAAGCACCGCCACCAGGGAAATAGTGGGATGGGCATGGCGGGGGATGGAGGGAGGAGGTAAATTGCTGTCATGCATGGTCGGAGGGGGGCTGGAGTAGGACTGGTGGAGGTGGTGGATGCGCAGTGCTGCGTGTGGAAAGATGGAAGACAAGGGAAGGAAGGAGGCACTTACCGAGCAGCTAAGCTAAAAGACAGCACACAGCTCTAGACACCAATGGATCCCTTGGTGGGGCTAGAAACCAGGGCTCCCTCTGCTATTCCGCAATCTGCTGTGTATCATGATGGGCAAGCGACGGGGAAAAGAATGAGTAACTGGAGTAGGCAGGAAGAGGAAGCAGCGAGGGAAGGCAACCTGTTGAAGAGGAACTTGTCTTGGGACGTGAAGGAGCGCGTCCTGAAACCACAGCCATCAAGCCTCCCTCCACCAGCCAACAATCACTCATCCAGTCCGCCAAGCCAATTCGGCCCCAAGCAGTGGGGGAGAAAGAGGCATAAGCCACAGTTCCAGAATTACGCCTCCCTGCTCTCCCTTACCTCGCTTTTATTCTCGGCCGCAAGCTATTCACATCCTCTTCTTTCTTTTCTCACCTTATCTCCTCTCGATTCAGTAACCCCGTTCAGATATTTCAGAGAACTTTTGTGAGAAGATCAAACGTTTGAAAAAAGGGGCTGGCATTATGACTCTTCTTTGTTATTTTATCGATACATTTCAGAATTTTTAAAACGTTTGTGCGACAAGCAGGGTAACTCAAACGTTAAATGGTAACTTTAACGGTAACTCAAAAGCTCAAACGTTAAATTTTGATTTATTTCATGATTTAGAAAATTTATAACTCAATTTTTTGCAATCATGTTCAGCCAGAAGTCGTAAAAAATAAAAAATGTATAAAAAAGGTCAACTGATTTGTTCATAGACTTTTTGATCTCTCACAAAAGCTTCTTGAATATCAATTTAGTGGCTTTGACGTGTAAGATAGTAAGAAATGCAGAAAACTAGAGGAATGAAAAGAAGGACCTTGACCTGGAGGAGGTTCGGTCGGGGGTGGCCGAGGCAGAATTGGGTAGCGTCTTCTTGGAAGAGGCGCCTTTGGGGTTGACGGGGACGGACTCGAGGTTGGCGATGAGGAGATTGATGGAGGATCGCGTCTCGTCCAGGTACAAAGCCTCCATATCTTTCAGCACGAATTTCGGCATCAGCTTTCGGTCCTCCAATCCCTCTTGTGCGAGATCAAGCAGGCGGGGTAATGCAGTGGACTTTGCTCATTTCCTGGACCAGTTCTTTGCGTGTTTCCAGCTCACGGCGAATGGCTGCGGCTTGCTCGTCCGGGTTGTCCAGCTATTTATCAACGGGAAAGTTGGGAGAAGAAATGACGCAGGGGGGATTGGAAACCAAGAGGGCGTTGTAGATGAGCTGGTGTTCGAACTTCTTGATGCTGAGTATTTGCTGGAACATGTCGTAGAGCTGATCCTTGCCCAGGATGAGGTCGGCTCCGCTTTGGTTCCCGCGCCCCGTTCGCCCGCGAACACGCCCTTCTGCAAAGGCATTAGAGAAGTGTAAGGAAGAGTGGAAGGAGGGGAAAGAAGTGGAAGGGAACCGGATCCGTCCTCCTCGCCGCGGAATATGGTGTCGAACTTGGTCATCCATGAGTTAAGGACGGTCTCCTTGGAGAGGCCGTCAATCTCGGGTAGGCTTCGAATCCGCTTCTCCACATTAGTCCGGAAGACCTCCCGGAAGTCGTGGGCACTGAAGCCGCCAGCAGCCACAACGTTCTCCACACGCTCTGACCGCAGAAACACCTAACGACCTCTCCTCATCTCCTCCAGCCCAAGTTAGCCGAAGAGAGAACCTCGTAATAGGATTGGACGGCATTGGTGAAGGCCTCATCGGCAGCGATCATCGTCTCTCCTCTCAGAAAGGTTTGGAAGCGCTCCTTGATCTTCTCCAGCTCCTTCTTCGTCATCTTGCTTTGTCTGAGGCCGGCCGGCATTGCTGCTCTGAGGCCAGAAGGGAACTGGGGAGCAGAAACCTCCTGGCCATGTCGGTGGGCTGTTTGGCGTTGAAGTGATAGGCGATGCACTTGGCCACGAAGACGTAGAGCTGGAGCTTGGACTTGCGATCCTCCTCCTCCTGCTCCGCCGCCAGCCTTTCTGCCTCCTCTTTCGACACCTTCCCCTCCACCATGGACACCGACGATGCTCCACCCCCTCCCAGCATCTCAACACCCCCCTCCTGCGCACTCCTTCTCTCATGAGGCCAGGAGGTGGCAGACTACGGAGTGGGAGATGGCGGAGGCATAGGAGGGGGACGGAGACGGCGCTCGCACCTGCCCCGTGCTCGATATCGAACCTCCCGGCCCGCCCCCCATCACCAGACTCCCCATCTGTTCACCATGGGACAGTGACGAGTGGGAGGGAAGAGGAGGAAGGGACTCTGGTGTTGACGGAGGTGACGGAGACGCGGTCGGCGTAGGAGTCGGGAGAGGCCGACCGACCACCGCGCCCCAGCATTCCATCTGGCACCCCGCTGGGTGCTATGGAATACACCCGCGACACCTACAGCCCCTTCCTTCCTCACTTTCACTCTCTGTCTCCACCCCTCCGAACCTCATCCTCATGGGGGTTGAGAGGAAGCTCGTCGTCATCCTCCTCGGAGCTGGAGGCGCCCAACATTGCGCGCTCTCTTCTTTCTTCACTCCCTCTCCTCTCCTCGCATCACTCCCAGTCCCTTCTCCTCTCCTCTTCTACTCTCCCATTCACACTCCCCTGGCCTACACACACACACGCCTGATAACAGCTGATGTAGAGCTGCGCGTGTGAGCTGGGCCAAAAGTGGACTGATTGGGCTTCAGGCTTGGTGATGACGACCTGTGGGCGAAAGGTAAAAAATGGGAATGGTAATGAGGAGAAGGCTGGGAGGACGGCGGAAGGAACGAAGGCTTGCTGAATAAACCACCAGCTGGGCCCACTCTAACTAAACCTTCCAACGACGCTCACTCCATTCCGCCTTTTCTATTATTCCACAACCTGCTTTTCTGACCAACAGCAAGCTACCGTTTCGTATCCAGCCAGAGCAAAAAAGAATAGAAAAGAGGATGGCCATAGTCGCTTCCTTAGAGCCAGAGCAATCTTTCCGCTCCTTTCTTGGCAAGCCTTCCCATCCCAGCCTGTTGGAGGGAGCCTTAGGATAAAAGCAGGGTGGTGGGCGGGGATGAATTGGAGATGTGGGGGTGGTAATGATAGTGGAGGGAGAAGAGGCTGGTGGTAGTGGGGATGGAAGGGGGCGTGGTGCGGGGGCATGTGTTGAGCTTGTTGGCGGGTGGAAGTGGAGCTGAGTTGCAGGGGAGGAAGAAGCGAAGCCAGAGCAGAGCAGGCTTCATGCATACCTACTCACGCAGCCCGCTGGGAGAGAGGGCAAGCGAGGGAGAGAGGGAGGAAGGGAGAGGGAGAGAGAGACTGAGCTTCGCGCCTCGCTCCCATACAAGGCTGCCTTCCAGCCTAGGGCTGGCCGGGGGAGGGGAGGGGGCGGGGTGGAGGGAGGGAGGGGACGAAGGGAGGGACTGCGGGCGGTTGTGGCTGAAGCACACACATTGTGAGGCCACGCGTTCGCTATGCGCTATTGATCAAACATGCTCCCAGTCCCCAACTGCCCTTGCCCCCTCCCCTTTCCCCCCTCTCTCCCACCCCCAGCTAGCAGCATTCCCTTCCCAGCCACTCCTCTCACTACTTCCAAGGCATCTGTCTTCACTCAGCTCCCACTTCTCATTTGCCTCACTTGCCCTGCTTACCCTCCCTTCCCTCCTTCTCTCCCTCCCACTCCCACCCTCCAGCCTTCTCTTCTCTTCCAGCCAGAATTCTCCCTCCAGAGACCGGAGGCAGAGAGCAAGGCGCCCTTGCTTATGATGCATGAGAGGAGATTAGCGTCTCCCTCCAGATATGCCTTGCCTTTTCTTGCCTCGTCCGCTTGATTCACCCACCAAGCCAGCCCCTTTGCCGCCATCTCTTTTTATCAACACCCCACACTACCCCCATGAATCTCTCTACCCTCCCCCTTTTCAGCCCTCTTACCGCTGCCTAAATACCTCCGGACAAAAACCATCTATGGCTATATCTCCTTCCTCTTATGTTGCTCCAAAACCGATCTCAAAAGAAACAAAGAATAATGCAACATGTTTCAGCTGATAAAAAGACTAAAAAACCAGCAAAAAATACATTGGCAAAAGTTCAAGGCTGGGAAAGTGAAGGCGGAAATTGGCGCAGCTGGGGTTGGGTGGAAGTTGAGGGGAGAGAGGGGTTGGGGGGTTGAGGTGCATGGATGAGGAGGGTGTGTGCTTTGGCGGATGAGGGTGGATGGAGACTGAAGGTGAGGCGGAGGGAGGGAGGGAGTGAGTGGAAATGGGATTAGTGTGGCAGAAATGGAAAAGCGGATGGGGAAGGAGAGAGCCTTGAAGACGGCGCTCCAGGCCGCCACCTACTTTCACCCTCCTCTCCTACTCTCCTCCTCCTCCTCCCCTCTTACCTCCCCCTAGCCTTCCCTTCCTCAGCCCTCCTACCCCTCACTCCTAAATCCCTACTCTGCGAAAGGCGAGAAGCACTGCCGCAGCAACACTCCCAAATCCCTCCCCACATCTACCAACAAATCCCTGGCCACCAAATTGCTTTAGCCAATCCTATTCTGGATACAAAGGCTGGCAGCCAATGACGCGTGCTGCATTAACTCACTTACATCCCCTGCCTACATCCAGTCTCCGCCTTGGATGGCTTAAAAAGCAAGAAGGAATAGCGGAAGAAGCGAGAAGGGCGTGTTCGCGTAAGCGGAAGGAGGCGGGGCGGAAGCGGAGGTGGGCTGGAGTGAAGTTGAGGGAGGGTTGAGGAGGAAGTGAGGTGTAGTGTCTGTTGTGCCCAGTTGCCGTGACGACGCTGGGGATTGTGTGCTGGCTGGCGGGAGGGAGACAGAAGAGAAGATGGGGGGAGGCAGAGTGTAGAATGGAGGGCCAAAGAAGCTCGCTCGTCCTCTGCCTCGGCCCAAAGGGCAGCGGCAAGACATTGCTCTGCAAAGGCCTCCACTTCGCTCACTCCAACGGTGAGTTCTTTGCCCACCGAGAGAAAGCTCTTTGCCCTCCGGAGCAGAAGGCATGATAGGTGGAGCTTGGAGCCTGGGAGAGATGCCGTTGCATCAGCCCACGCTGGGCTCTGGCTTGACGGCATTCCGTTTCGGCAAAAGAGGCAGCGTGGATTTGCGGGAACTTGGCGGTGAAATGCAGGCCATATGGTAGCCCTTTATGCAGATTGGTGGCGCCAGAGAAAGATGAAATTCTGCCAGGTCAGACTACTACGAGGAAACGGATGCGGTGCTATTTGTTGTGGACAGTGCCTCACCTTTCTCACCTGCCATTTCCTCGCTGCTGCTCCAACAGTGTCTTCAGCACCCGAAGCTCATCGGCAAACCCTTCCTTGTCGCCTTCACTAAAACCGACATCATTGGTCCATCGCAATTACAAAGACACCCTAGTTTTATAAGATATTGTAGGTGCGCTAACTGTTATGGAGTGTCAAAACCGGATGTTTTATGATCGGCTGCGAGATTTATACCCTCGACAACTGACTGATGTAAGAGTGATTTTTTTTGCAGTTAGTGTAGCATAAAAAATAAAAACGTCATTGAGGTCACGACGAGCGCTTACTCCCTCCAAAACGTCCCCAATATTATAGCCTGGCTGTCCGAACGATTGCAAGCATGACTAATTTCTATAATCGCAATACTTAATTTCCATATGATAAAGCCTATTTCCTAAATACTCATTGATAACGCAATAATGAAAATGCCACAAATTAGAACTTAAGAAGTAAAATTTGATAGGCTCAAAAATCTGATGGTTAGTTCCAAAGATCAAAGGTCTTCCGATACAAATGACTTTGTGCCAGCTTTTGACGCGAATTAGTCGCCATCTCTGTGCAACCAACCGTTCTCAATTTCCGTTTCTAATTTTCCGTTCTTAATTCTAAATTTCAAATTTCGCACTAAAAAGTGAATTTAACAATTTAGTTATAAATTTCATGGAACATTTCAAAGTCATGGAACGTTTTGAAACTGACCACTGCCGATGTCGATCGATCGGTGTCTCGGTGTCGATATCTCGAATCGATCGGCTTCTGCATTTATAGGTGTGTGTGTGTTCAATGGATTTAGAGTAAAAGAGGTTAAGTTTTGACATGGTGACTGGACCAAATATAAGATATAACGAAATTTCGACCTCAAATTAATTCAAGTTTTTCTCGTTTCATGGCAAACTGAATTTCATGACTGAAGCATAAATATCCTGAATTTGGCAGATAAATGATGCACACAATCACAATCACTTAGAACGGGAGAAGAAATATTAAATACAACGTTGAAAGACGCATAACAAGCAGTAAACACAACCCAAACTCAACGACGTATCAGCATGCTTTCCTTAGGTCCAGCCAGCCAAGCTCTATCTCTCCTACAATAAAATATTGTGTATGATATAAAAAGAAGAAAAAGGAATAAGGGACCAGTATTTGCGTTTGAGGCCAAAGGTGGACTGCATCCCTTCAAGGCTTCGCAGAGCAAGGCGGGGAACGCCTGCTTCCCAGCATCGCTCCTCTCTTTCCAAGAAGCCATTCCCACACTCCCCTGCTACCTCCAGCAGCTCCGTCTACAAATGCCTCATTCCAACTCAGAAATTGCAACCTATTCCAAGCAAATCAAGTAGAAAATGCGGAAAAAAATGGGAACGGAGTTGGAGACGAGTCGAAGGAGCTTAGGCATGGCAGCGAAGAAGAGACGAGCAGAAGCCAAGGCTTCTGGGCTCAGGTGAATGCTGTCCTTGCGTATGAAGAGAAGCAGGGTCTGGAGGTGCGGCCAGGGCAGCAGAGTCCGCAACTTGGCCAGCACCGCATCGCTGCTTCCAGCCTCCCAGTGCAGCTCCAGACGCTGCATCACATTTCACTTTCCCCACCACTGCCTCAATGCTGGTCTCCAAACGGAAATGTGGGCTGCTTGATTGCAGACGGCTGCAATGCTGGCCAGAAGGGGCAGGGAGTCGGCTTGAAGGAAGGCTGCGAAGCCTTGTAACTGCCGCAATTGCTGCACATACTCCAGCGCACCTTCGCTGTGCCTCTGCCAAATGGACACATTTATACTCTTCTTCTCCTTGCACAAAGTGGAGACTGAGCACCTGAACAATGGATAAGAAGCGGAGCTGAGGGCATTGACGAGCCAGTGTGCGGAAATGATGCGGGAACAGATGGTCCAGATAAGGACAGTCCACAAAGTGGACAGAAAGTTCTTCCAGATCGTGTGCAGTCACCTAGGGAGAGGAGGGATAGAGTGCGTGTGAGGAAGAGGGCTAAGCGATAACTCTGCGTATCTGGTTGTTGATGGCCCAGTTGACGGGGTAGATGCCCCAGACCCAAAGTCGGACGCGCCTCATCTTCGGACAAGTTAACACCTCAGCATATTGTCTCATTCATCTAAGGACTAAAAAAAGCTAGCAGCTGAGTGTTTACCATATTTAGGGTTTCATAAAGTGCTTCCGCTTTGATAGTAGCATAGAATTCGGTGAGGTGATTGCTCTGATTCCCCATAAATACCCACAGGTCGTGGCTATGAGCACCAAGCGGATAGCCAATAAACCTGAAATTAGTCTGTTCAGTACAGGTATGGACAAATATGCAGATGAGTAGAGGAAAGAACGTGAAAGCGCGAAAGCATAGACTGTCCAGGGTTCCGGCCCATTGAGCGAATCCCAGTTCACCAAAGCGACCTCCCTCGTCCTCCACTCTCAGACTCTCCAGCTTCCCGAACTCCCTTTCACGCAGCCCATCCCACACCACCTATGTAGCCTGGTCCATTAGCATCACCCTTCGCAGCACCTCCGCCACGTCCAGTACCTTTTTTCTAATGAAAAGAGCAGTGTCTTGATCGGAGCAAGGCTCTTGGGACTCTGAGGCGGTGATTGGGAGGGAGGAGTCTAGCTGGATGCACAATTCCTCCGCACGGGCAAAGTGAAGGGCGAGCCAACGGCGTAGACTCTCCGCGGAATGCTGGGAGCAGTACGGCACGTCTGACAACAGTCGCAGTACCTGCCAACCTCCTCTGCTGCTTGTCTGTCCTCCTGGATGAGGTGGTGGGATACTTTTCTTTGACGACAGGCGTCCTGGACTAGAGCAAGGAGGTGGGGAAGCTTGGCAAATGCTTGGTGGAGCGTGAAGAGCTCGGCGCCATGAAGGAGGCCAAAGATGCGCAGCCACAACTCCCCCGGCAGCTCTGTCCACTCCACCATCTTATTTTTTCAGGGGAGAAAACAGAGGCCAAAGGAGCTGTTCACGCCCCTCTTCCACCCTGCCTCCCATCCTAGTTCACCTAGCCGACCCTTGGCACGCTAGCCCCACTTTTATTTTCAGGCCACACTCCCGCGCGTTCAAAATCTTTTGCTCTAACATTGAGCATTGCTTTTTGTCAGGATATGTTAGACTATTCAAAATCACGGACTTTAGAATAGCACGTAAAGCCGGGCAGGGATGCCATAAAAGGTTTAACCCCAAGAAGCTTGATGAACGCAGCTTTTATAACTTTAACAGAATCTGTTCCCTCGAAGAAGCTCATAAACCTTGCCTCATGTGAGTAAAGCATCATGGCTCATGCCACATCATGCCACTGCTTAATCAAAGCATCCGTAGCCCTAATTTTATAATCGTTTTGGATTTTGGAAACAAATTCCATGTCAGTCTAAAGCTTTTCAACGTAATACAGCTCGTGGTATCTTACATTTGCTTGGTTTTTCATCTGAGAGTCATACCATATCCGTTACTAGCTATTTCATGTATCTTTTTCATGTGTGCCTTGTCAACTGAGATTGTGAAACTCTCCATTGATTTCGGTTCAGAAACCTAGATAACAAAGGTAGAACTACAGCTGTGAGTAATAAGTCAGAATTTTTCGGTAAATATTTTTCACGACTTTTTGTTCTGTGATGTATGGGAAGCACCTGCGTCAATGCAGATATTCATCTGAACCTAAATTTACTGCCTGTCTTGAGGGTTCTACAACAGTTCCCCCGCGACAGTTCTTCCCCAACAATCCCCCGCCAACAATTATCCTCGCGTCAGTTCCCCCCGACAATTCCCTCCCCGGATTTTTCCCCACTAGATTAGGCTGGCGCGAATAATTCAAAATTTTTGCATGCTCATGGTCGAGCGAAAATCTTAAAAAAGGGTGATTTTGAAAAAAACACAAAAAGGGTTAAAATTTAGATGGAAATGGCCTTAAAAGTACTCTTTAAGAATTGATCAGCATGTTTAATGACACCAGCAAAGTGGTATGTCAGCTAATAAATGAAGCAAGCGGGGCATTCAATCTAATGGGCGTGTCTCTCTCTACTGTCTTAGCTTTTCCTGCTCCCTTCGGGAAGGCAGGGGAGGGGGAGCGGCAATTAGCCGGCTTTTATTCGCTTTGCTCGCTTTCCGCCAAATGAGCCACAGCTGTACCTTCCCTCCTCCTCCTCCACCTCTCTCTCTTCCCTCCTCCACCTCTCTCTCCTCTCCCTCATCCAACGGCACATACATTCTGCATTCTTTTTTCCCACCCCATTCGACTCATATTTTTCTCGCCGCATACGACTTCCAATCCCAGCGATGATTTCCTAGCGGACAGCAGAAGCGCAGTTGATTGGTGAAGGCTTCTGCGCTCTCCCACACTTTCTCTCCCCCTCACCCCACCACCCGCCTCCTCTAATCCCGCATTTCCCCGCCCCAAGACGCCTTCCGGAAGCGCATTATGTAAGGCCGAAAAGTGCGGCCAGGATTTTTTACTATCTAGGCCAGGGCAGAGAGAGAGTGGGCAATTGAGGAGGCAGGGGATGGAGGCGGGTTGATGAAAAGCAGGCAGGCAGGGTCTGGGAAAGGCGGGATTAGGGAAGCTCCTCCGGCGCCAGCCATAGATAGGCTTCAATTATCTGGCTGGCAACAATTCTTCTTCCTACCCCTCCCTCCTCAACCCCTCCTCCTCCCCTCCCCCTGAGCCATGAGCTGCAGACTGGTGGATGCCATGCTGAACAGTTGCTGCTTATCCCCACGCAAAACCTCGGAGTCCCGCAAAACTTCCGCCGCTCCAAGCTCCGCACTCACAGTCCTTCCTTTCACTCTTCTACCTCCCCCTCAACTAAGTGCTAAGTAGTATTGGTACTAAGCAGGAGAGGGCAGTGGAGGAGGAGGAGGATGAGGAGCAGGAACGGCCGCGCCCCATCCATTTCATGAACTCCAAGTTCAAAGCCATCCTCATTCGCTCTTGGCACGCCAAAGTTGTGGTTGGCTCTCTCTGAGGGAAGGAGAGGAAGGAAGGCGTCTATGTTGCGTTGTAAGGAGAGGAAGGAGTTTGGGCGTGGAGTGCTGCGTCGCCTGCTGCTGCTAGAGCCTCGCCTCGAGGTATTCTTCAGACGACGGGACATCGCCTCCCGACACCCCGTTGCCTTCGCCAACTTCATCCACGTTCCTCTCATCACTCATCCTCATCTCTCCACCTAGAGGATTTGAGGAGGCCATCGGTCGAATGGAGGCTAATGACTCCTGCAAGCTGAACACTCTTTGCTGGTGGTTGGGCAGACGACATGCTCAGCTTGTTTCCGTCTACATTCAAGTACACCACACTCCATCAAACTCCATCACTCCCACCACCCTCCCACTCTATCACCATCCACTACAGATTCATTTCAGGAAGAATGGTGGTCATTTTTTCATGAAGCCATCATTCAAACCCTGGACCAGGATTTTCAAGTGTTTACCAGCAAGTCACCAAGTATAGGATTTAGAGACTTTTAGTTCCAACTCTGTCTTATGCACGCTGAATGACAGAAGAGGCATGGAATCGCTTTCTGGCTCACATAATTGGTATCATACGTCGCGCCTTCGAGGATGCCTACAAAGACCGTCATGGCAAGGGATCCCGTCTTATTCATCGGTTCTTTCTTTCTTTACTCTCATACAGGACTCATTCATTGCTTTGATTTCAGTAGTTCTCGAAGTTCGCTGGACGGAGAGCTGGTGAGGGTGAAAACGAGTGCTTTGAGCCCCAGTCGTCGAGACTCGTCAAACGACGACCTCAGCAGTCCCCGCTCTCGCTCCCTTCGCTCTGTAGCTTTCCTTACCCACCTCACCTCGCCGATCTTCCTATCATCTCTTCCATAGGCCATTCTGGGCGGGAACGAGAAAGAGGTCAGCTCCCGCCCCACCTCCCGAAACTCATCCACCAACAACTCCCGACGCAGCAGTTCCTCTAGGCGCCAGGCCAGCTCCAGCCTTCTCCTCGAACCTCCCTCTAGTCTACCCACTTCCGCTCCTCCTCCCAAAGCCTCCTTTCACTCCTCCATCCACATACCCAGTATTACTCCCTCTCCTCTTCCTCTTGCTCCTTCTCCTCTTCCTCCTCCTGCTTCCCCTCCTCACCAGTCCATTCATTGAGAACGACGGAGCCTGGCGATGACGAGAGCGATGTCGCGAGACGAGCCGATGCGGAAGACAAGTGAGATCGTGAGCAGTCGGATGCGCGGCGTCTCTGCCGATTTCATGCGTTCTCTCTCCCTCATTTTTTTCTCCCCTCTTCATCTTCTCCACTGAGCAGAAGGCTGTTGAGGCCAGCTGAGTCTGGACCCGACGTCGCCGAAACGGAAAAGCTCCGCCTCCAAACTATTCAGCGCCGTATCCGCCTCTGTTCGCAACAGGAGTCCCCGCCTTCCGACCACTGACGAATCCGATTGACCATCCCATTCTATGCCCTCAAGTCCATCCATCATTTTTCCTTCCATAAGAATAGCACCGAGGGGGGGAGTAAGAAGAGGACAAAAGGCATTCTCAGTAAAGCTGGCACCTTCCTTTCCCTCACAAACTTGATCACAACTAAAAGAATAAATTAGAGGCGATATTGAAGAGGCCTGGCCGATAATGTTTGCAGAGAGAAGCTAAAGCTGTGAAGTCCTTGGAAGCAGCCAGATGAGCATGGCAACCCGCCGAATTTCACTTGGACAAGGGGATAAAGGGAGGGGGGCATACGAGTACTGAGTAGAAATGAAAGGCTAGTAAAGCGTAGAGTCTTCGTACCAATAGCGGGTCATGGGAACGTGACGAGAGTAGGAGGAGGGCGGGGGTATGTGGTGTGACTTCTTGTAGGGGCTGTGGGTGCGTGGGTTGGCGGAGGAGTAGAGGGTGGAAGAGTAGTGGGTGGAGGTTGGAGTGGGATCGGTGGCCGTGGTGAGGGTGGATGAGTAGCTCCCTCGGCTGCTCTCGCTCCCTCCGTCTCGACTCGGTGTCTTCCGACTCCCAAAGAAGCCTCCAGGTGCATTCAGCAGTTAGAGAAGGTGCATTCAGCAGTAAGATGGATGGGTGCCTTTGAGTTTCTCGATGGGGGAAGTGGGTCGGTGAGAGGAGGAAGGGTTTGAGGTTGAAGCGGGTGAAGTGAAGCTGGAGAGGTTGATCTCGGTCGTTCGTCGCCGGGCCATGTCCAGGAGGCTTCGCTTGGATTTCCCGCTCTTCGTTGGGGCGGCGGCGGGCTCAGAGGGAAGGACGGAGTAGGGACTTCGGTCCGCTGAGTAGGACGGACGCTCCTCCTTCAAAAACCCCTCCAACTTATCCCCCATCCCTTTGCTCACATTTACTCCCCCATCCCGTTACTTACTTTGAACTGTTCGGGTATTTTCTCGTTGGAGAGATGGCGCTTGATTTTTTCCACGAAGCGAAGGCCGGCGGTTTTGGGACGGCTGGATTTCATGGCCTCGTTGTAGTCGTGGATGGCGGAGGGGTTCGCCTGGAACTCTCGAGCCTGCCTCTCCTCCTCCACCGACGTACTGAAGAACCCCCCGCGCTTCAGGATTCCTTCAGCACAAGCACATTCACATAGCCTCCCTCAAGCAGGAAGGGGAGGGAAAAGGGAACCCTTGGCAGGTGGTCGGTTCTCCTTGGGTGGGTCGCGTGGAGAGGGGTTGCTGGTGTGGTGGGATGATAGGCCGAGTGTGTCGTGATAGTTGACGTAGGCGTAGCGGTCGCGGTTGGCGGCGGTGGAGGGTGGTCCATTGGAGTCCTGAAGGGAGGGGCCGGGTTCGAAGCGCTGGCGGCTCTTGTCCAGTGAGTGGGAGCGTTTCCACCCACTCCCCGACGTCCCCGACTGCCCTGAGCTCGTGAAGCGACTCTGACGCCCAGAGTTCCTCCAATTACATACCTCAAACATATCCTCAAGCAGTGAGCAGAATAGATGATACCGGCTGTCTTCGTCACGACTGGGATAGCCTGACTCGTAGTTGGGACGTCGGTAGGTGACATTGGCGTCAAACTTGGACTCGAAGTAGCCAGCACTACCTGGACGCAAATCTGGGCCAGGATAGTCTTGGTTTCCTGGAAATGGGAGGAGTAAAGGCTGAGGAGTAAGGAGGAGGGCGGAACCGTAGTAGGTGTGACGTCGAGGGACGCCATCGGGACTGAGTTCCTTGGCGGGTGGGCCGCGGTTGCGAGTGCCCAGCTCCGACGAGTGCTCCTCATCCCTCTCCACTTCGTACAACGACTTCACCTTCCGCCGACGTGGCGGTGCCACTGGCTCCCTATTGATGAGAATCAGATCTTCCACTGAGCAGGGAGTAGGAAAGGGTTCGAACCTAGGCAAGCGATCGGGGCTGAAGAGGGAGCGATCGTAATTGCTGCGAGGCTGGTAGACATAGAGGCGTGGGCTCACGTCCCGATCCTTGCCCCCCACCTCCAGCTCATTCTGGCTCCTGGCCAAGGGAGAAGAAATTGTGTCATAGACCGATCAAGGAGAAAGGGGGGGGGCTAACTTGGATGCGTCCTTGGGACTAAGCTCATGGAGGCTTTTGCTCTTGAGTCGAGCTCGGCGGTCGGGATCGAAACGAGAGTGATGATGAGCATCAGCGGCAGGCTCAGGGGAGTCCAGGCCACGGTAGCCGCTGCCACGGTAGCTCTCATGGTTGAACCTTGAAAGGCAACACTGGATGGCTGGGTGCTGGGTGATAGATAAAAGGAGGAAGAAGGTGGGAGGGAGGAGGCTGAGAGAGAACCAACCGAGGCCGTACGTAGGAGAAAGCGGGTGCGTGATGCTTGTTGGTGTCGTAGCGGGCGTAGAATGGGTCTTTGGAGGGCGGGGGTGGGTTAGTGGAGCCGTCGCTGTTGTTGGAGCTGTGGATGCCGGAGTCGGGTGCGGAGATGGCTGGGGGTGGGTTGTTGGAGGAAGTGGGGGTAGGATTAGGTCTACCCAGAGGCCCAGCGGCCCATTCCTTGTTGCTGATCGGCTGCTGGATGGCCGTTCGGTAGCTACTTCGCCGCGCATCCCCCTTTACCTACAATTTACACTTTATCCAAAGCACTGACCCAGCAGCATTTATTGCTTCGCCTATATTTCTTAGAAAAATGTTCAGAAAGACACCTAGAATGTTAAAGGCCAATGAAAGTCAATGGCAGATAAAAAAATGAAAATGAAGATGATGTGTGAAGTACAAATTGATTTTCGGCCGTAGGCGATGGGCCTTGAGGCGATAGCTGGGTGGTGGTCTTTTCAGGAGCGAAGGCGCGGGGAGAAAGCAGAGCGTCCAGCTCTCCATCCGGGGACTCCGACGCCTCCCGTGTGAGCAGCTCCGATGCCTTCCGGAACAGCGCCTCCTCCAGGAACCCCGTCGTCCTACAATCTCTTTCTCCTCTCCCCACTCCTTCCTCCTCCCCCTCCGCTTCTACCTGGCCCTCCGACGTCGCTCCTTGGAGAGGTTCTTGTGACGGAGCATGACGGCCGTGGGCGTCGGCTCACTCGGCCTCGCCGACGCGGGGATGAACAGCGTCGGCAGCAAGGAACCCCCAACCTCCCGCTCTCGGCTCACGTCGCTTGGACTTCGCGCCTTGTTACCAACCCCTACGCCTCCCCCACACACCTCCACGCCCGCCTCAGACTCCCCATCCCTGCACATTCCATTACCATAGCCCAGCTCCTGATTTGAGCAGGAAAAGAGGTTGGGAGGAAAGCGAGGGGCGAGCGAAATGAGGAAGCGGAAGAAGAGGGCGTACTCAGGAAGCTGAGCGTCAGGGACGGGGATGACGGGCAGGATGATGAGGGCGCTGCGTTCGGGGGTAGCAGGAGCAGGGCTGTTGACAGGGCTTGAAGAGCGGAGGCGAGGCAGGGAAGCGTCCAACTCTGGCGTCTGCTTCGGCGTCAGCTGGACGGTGGCGGTGGAGACGAACTGCCTTGTGGGCTCGGCTGGAGGCGGCGTGGAGGGGGCAGGAGGAGGAGAGGAGGAGGAAGGAGGCTGGGAGTTGAGTGGCTCTTCCGCCAGTGTCTCCCTCAGCGGAGCCCTGGAAAGTCCCACTAGCATCAAGCAAGGACAAAAGCATCCTTTTGCCTAGGCTTTCCAACTACGCAAATCTAGCAGTATGTGAGCAGATGCCAAAAACGCTTTTTGTTTTTCAAATAAGCTGTAGAAAAGAGCGGCTAAGCCGTGCCATTTATAGTTTAGCTTTTCAGGCAATTGGCCTAGCAAAAAGCGTTGAAGCAAATGCAAATAATCGTTAAACAAATTTGGCATAAATTTCAACATCTGTCATCCAATTTTGATTAATTTTAAGAACTCCATTCATTTGTTTCTCTTTTGATAACCTATGTTACAAAATTAAATGATATATTTTGGGACACGCTCAATTGATGGTGGAAAAAAAGCTCGAACCTCTTGGGTGGGGGTGGTGGCTGTAGAAGGAAGGGGCGGGGCGCTGGAGAATCGGCGGTGTCGATGGACTCCTGGGTGGGAATGGGCGGTACGGACTGCGTCTTCTCCGCCCCAGCCTCCGCTCCAGCGGGCCAGAGGACGCGGAAGTAGCGGCCGCCAATCTTACGCGGCACCACATCCTCATCCTCTTCCTCCTGCAACAGCTGTTGTGTAGGTGAGGGAGGAAGATGAGGGTAGGAAGGAAAGTGAAGCAATGACCTCCTCTTCCTCCTCCTCTTCTTCCTCGCTGTCCTCGTCAGGGTCCTCGAGGCTCTTAGCCTTGCGAGGAGCGAGGGGAGCGGGTACTGTGAAGGTGGCAGAGACGGAGTGTTCCCGGTTCCCAGAGCGGCGGTCCTCCGTGCTAGAGCCCATGTCCGGGTCCGCCGTCTTCAGCCACGCCATTCGACGCTGCGCCACTGCCAACGCATCCTCAAGCCCCCATCTTCTTTCACACCTCTCACTTCCCCTCTGCTCTTAGTAGGTGAGCACAGACGCCGATGAGCTCTCAATCTATGCCAACAATAACACTGGGGCGTTTTGTTAGGCTTGGAAAGCTAGAATTGCGTGAAAGCTAGACGAGGGACATTTGAGCAAAGGCAGTGTGTGGAATGGTAGAGATTTGGTGCGGGAGGGATGAGCGTGGGTGAGCAAAGGACACAGACCGGTTTGGCGGGCGTCACCTCTCGGTCGGTGTGGGGCTCAGGGGCCTTGGGGTAGCCGAGGATGTAGTCCTTGGCCCTGTCGAAGAGGACGGGGGCGTCGATGACGTCGGGCTGCGGCCCGCCCAGAGGACGCCGCTCCACCTCCTCCGCCTCCACCTCCAGGGACATGGGGCGGGCGGCGTGGACGGCGGCTCGCTCAGCCCTCCACAGGCGACGCGTGGCCGGGGAGCCCAGGTGATGGGCTATGTCCAGGTCCTCTGGAGACTTCTGCAGATCCGCTGGGTGGTGAGGGGGAAGATCCTCCTCCTCAGCCCCTTCCTCCTCCTCTCCACCCTCCTCCCGCTCCGACTGGGCTGAAGCGAAGGAGTCCTTCTTCCCTGACTCCGAGCTGCTGCTACTGCTGCTTGAACTGCTGCTACCAGCGCTGCTTCCACTCTCTGCCCCAACCTTGCCCTCGTCACCCTCTTCTCCTTCCTTTTCGTCCCCGTCCTCCATGCCGATAGACTCAGTTTCCTCTGCCTCTCCAGCTGTTGCCAACTCCAAGCTGGTTTCTGGCTCAGCGGGATATTGTAGGCTTTGCTCGATGGAGGGTTCCGAGATGATGCTCTTGGGCTCTTCGTCCACGCTCTCGCACATGATTGGGACGTGAATGAGTTGACGTGGGGCAGGTGTAGGCTTGGGACTCTTGCGCGGCGGTTCTTCTGCTTCCGACGCTTCAGCCGCTTCAGCTTCTTCTTCTGCCGCGTCCATGGCTTCCACCTCTTCTGCCATGCCTTCTCCAGGAGCCTGGCTTTCCTCCATCGCACTGCTGGGGGGCTGAGTAGCAGCAGATGTGGTGGGAAGGTAGTTGGAGTTGGTAGGATGAGTGAGGCTGGGTGGCGGGGTGGCTGCGGCTATCTGAGGCGGTGTAAGTTTGAGGGTGACTGGAGCGCTTCGGTTCTTGGTATGGAAGTCGAGGACGGTCATGAGGAGTTCGTTGGCGAAGGTGTTGGTCTCGAAGGCGGGTGAGTCCTTGATCTCGTTCACCAGCTCTTCGTCCAGGCGGCCCAGCTCCGAGGACTCCATGAGCTGGTTCAGCTTCCGGTTGAGAGCCGTAGTGACGGTCTCGTCGGCTGCCGGGGGCTTGAGGCGGACGGGGGAGTCGGCGTTGGAAGGCTGGGGGATGACCTCAGCCACAGGGCGGGGTGGCGTAGTCATGCGCCCGTTGCGCCCCTCAGTCATCACCAGGGGCTGGCCGGCGCCGGAGCGAGTGTCAGGCTGCGGGCTGTCGGGTGGCGGCGGCGGGGGAGGCTCAGGCTCCTTGGATCGCCGGGTTGTGGGCGGTGAGAGGGGGCTGGCAGGCCTGGCCGTATCTTTAGTCCGCTCCTTGGGTTTGGTGAAGCCCTGAAGGCGGAGCTCCAGAGCCCGCAGACGCTCCAGCGGGTCGTCCTTGAGCGGATCGGCGGACTTTTCGTCGCGAGACTTGGTCCGACTGTGTCCATGATGATGATGGTGGTGGTGGTGGTGGTGATGTTTCTTGTCGCTCTTGGAGGAGTCCTTGCGGACGCCGGAGCCGTTGACGGCGGTCTTGGAGTTCTGCTTGGAGCGGCGGCCCTTGTCGAGTTTGGAGGATGACTCCCGCTTGTTCTTCTTCAGACTCGGCGTGTCCCCGGCCTCGTCCAGGCGTCGCCGGCGGAGGTCCTCGATCTTGCGGCGGGCGGCGGAGGAGAGATGGGAGAACTCCATGAAGACGTCAGCCTCATCGGATAGGTCCTGAACGACGATGGTTTCCTGGCGGTGTATGAGGGGGGTGGTGTCGGTGAGCTGGTTCTCGTCCAGGTCGTGAATGGGGGTGTCGGTGGAGTCGTAGTTGATCCACCAGTGGGAGGCGACCTCGGCGATGTCGGCGCGTCGGTCGGGGTTGACGCGTAGCATGGTGCGAATGAGCATGGAGGCGGAGGATGGTATGTCGGGCTCGTAGTAGGCGCCGCGTTTGATCTGGCGGATCATGCGATTGAAGTCCCGCCCGTCGAAGGGCATGGATCCGTAGACGAGGGTGTAGAGGAGGACGCCCAGGGACCAGCAGTCCACTTCGGGCCCCCGGTACGGCGTCCCGTTGATGATCTCGGGGGAGGCGTAGAGGGGGCTCCCGCAGAAGGTGTGCAGCAGCTCCCCCGACCCCTTGTCCCCGAAGTAGTTGGACAGCCCGAAGTCCGCGATTTTCGCTGTCATGTCCTTGTCCAGCAAGATGTTTTCCAGCTGCAACCCAACCACCATTCTCTTAAAGGAAGATGAAGGAAGATCAAGGAATGAAGGAAGATGAGAAACCTTCAAATCCCGATGTGCTACTTTGTTCTGCAATTGAGGTGATAAGAGGAGCGCAGAGGAGGAGAGGATGAAAGAAGAACCTTGTGGAGAAAGAAAGCGGCGGAGACAACTTGACGAAAGAGACGACGAGCTTCGGTTTCAGAGAGGGAGCCATGCGAGGAGACGTAGTCGTACAGCTCTCCTCCACTCGCATACTCCATCACGATTATTATCTTATCACGATTCTCAAACACTGCAAAGTATATCGCATTTTCGCAAAGCCTTTTTTGGTTTATAGGGCCTGTGGGGACCTTCATAAATCTGAATGACGTTGGGGTGGTGAATGGCGGACATGATGCGAATTTCCCGGCGTATCCTAAGCAAGTCTTGCGCATTCTCGATGGCATTCTTCTTGATTATCTTCACTGCTACCTGTAAGCCCTCTAGCATTTGTTGTAAGACGATGAATCAGCGGTCAAAGGGGGTGCGGAGCTTTTTCAGGACTCAGAAAGGGGGAGAAAGGGATTGTCAGGCGGAAAGAGCAGCTGTCAAGCGAAGGGGATGACGCGGAGAAAGGACTGCGGCCAGAACTCACCAACATTACTACACATCTTTCCCCGTCAATGCTGGAGGTAATCTAGGGAGTGAAGGAAAGGGAAAAGTATGGAGGGTACCCGTTTGGCGGTCTTGTGGTCGTAGGCGAGAGAGACTTTGCCGTAAGTGCCGGAGCCGAGTTTGCGAACGATCTCGAATCGCTGTTTCGGAGCGGCCTCCATCGGCTCTGCCTCACCATTCACTGCTGAGCTCAGCAAGGAATCTGATGTGCTTGCCACCTCCATCCTCTTCAATCACATTCTCACCTCACCTTTGCCTCAGCACCCACCTACATAGCTAACAGAGCTCAAAACATAGCTCACTTTCCTCAAGCCTTGAAAATATGTGGCTGTGAAATACTTGAAGATGGGGAGATGGGAAGAGTTTGAAAGCAGGGCAGAGACATCGTGTAATGCAGCAGGTGGAAGGGTGTGAATAGTGGGTAGAAAGGGGTGGAGAAGGAGACAATAGCGGTGGGTAGCGAAGGTGGGGGAGATGGGGATGGAAGGGTGGGAGCAGGGAGGGTTTGGGCCGGGGCGGCGGTTGTGGAGTGTGAGAGGCTAGATGTGCTTTGAAGAAGTAGGAAAAGGGTGGTTGAAGAGAGGTGGAAGAACGGGGCCAAATGTGCCGCTGCTCCTACGTATTGGTGGACAAGGGTAGAGTGCACATGTCGCCGCTCCTTCCACCAACAGCACCAGTCCTTCTTGTCCTCTCTCTCCTCCCCCCAGCCCCTCCCACAAGCTGCCTCACACCCAGCCAACTCTCCCACCTCCCCGCCACTCTCCCTTTTCACACCAACAAGCCGCTTTACCATCTAACTAACGGCTGCCTTAATTCTCACCCCAGTCTTTGAAATTCTATCAAACGTCATTTAAAATTTGCTCCAGATTAATTTGCTTTCCAAAAATTTCAAGGTGGTTTAGAGCGCAGTCTGGCATGTATGATATGACAATGTATGACTGAAAAAATTTAACTTTGGTTTATAAATTACACAATATAGGTCATGGTGGTAAGAATAGGGGCTGAATGGGTGGTAACCTTGGAATGAGAAGGTATTGGAGTTGAAAGCGGTAGGATGTCACATTGGCTCTGCGCAGAGGAGCTCCTCGACGGGAGGGAAGAGCAGTGTGGGTTGTGGGCTATTCACTTGACACGCCACTTCCTCGGGGGCCTTCCTTTACTGCCCTTGCTTGGCTAATTGCTTCTGACGCAGGAGGGGCGGGGGGGGGGAGAGGGAGGTTGAAGCTTGGCCGGCTCAGTGCTAGGACAGGCGGGGAGGAGGAGGTTCGCTGCACCTTCAGTCGCTGTGTACGGGGGTGGGAGCTCCTGCTAGCACACGGGGAGCAGAGGGCAAGAGGCAGGAGGAAGGGGGGAGAAGGGAAGAGAATGGGAGGAGAGGTTTGCCCCCTCAACAACCGCCTCCGCCCTATCCAGAGCCGCTGAAGCGCAGAAACTCTGAGGTATGAAGAGCTGGTGCCGAGATCCCCCGACCACACTCACTTCCCCCCTCCCTTCCCCTTCCCCCAACCTTTCCAACCACCCTCCCCCCTCCCTCTGCAGGCTGGTGTAAAGTTGGCTGCGTAGTTCTCCAATAGCCTCCCTCCTACCCTCCAAGCCGCACCTTTTGGGTTCACCCAGTCTTCACCCTTTTCTTGCTCCCCCCCTCTCCTCCCCTCTCCTCCCCTGCCCCCCCCCCCTCCCACATTTTCTTGGACGCCTGAGGGCCTCGGAGGTGGAGCCCGTGTGGTGGTGCTGGAGCCGAGGAGGGAGGGAGAGAGGGAGGGAACAGGCGCCACTCCACTCCCACACTAGCCCCCTCCCCCTCCCCCTCCCCAACCATTGCCCTCTACCTCTCCAACTCTCCACTCTCACTCTCCTCCCAATTCTCCTCTATCTTTTATCCTCTCCACTAGGATAGGCAGAAAAACAGAGACTTAGCCTACCTGAACACCGGCGTAGTGCGTCAGAGAGGCGCCACGCCCTAGGAAGCCCCTGGCTAGTTGGCCGGGCGGGGCCCCCACTTGAGGCCCTGTCGAGGACTTCTCTTTCTCTCTGCCATCTTCCGAGAGGCGGGAAGGAAAAAGAGGAGGGCAGGTGGGCGGGGGAGCAAAAAAGAAGGGCGCATCTTTCGGGAGCCTTTTGCCCAGGAGCGAGGTAGCGAAAAGGCAAAAGCCGGGCTGGAAGTGCCAGGCAGGGCATTGCATGGTTCTCGGGGCGTGGCGGGGCGGGGCGGGGGTGCTTCTGGACCTTCCGCTCGTCAGCTGTCGTGGAGTTTTTCTTCATTCCCCGCCGTCTCACTCCAACACTCGCCATTGCTCTTCCCCGCCTAGCTAGGCTGGCACAAGTCACATGTTTGCGCCGGGTGAGGTGATGAGTCAAAGCTGTAGGTTCACTGCCCAGGCTTGCTTTAGCCCTGGCCTATGAGTCAGAGTTTTAGGCATTATGGACCCTTTTTTCCCGCTGAAAAGCTTTCTTTTCCCAGTGCAAAGGTTAAGCGTCTCCCAAACCTTACCCGCTGAAAGAAACTCAAAGCGATATCACAGATCCACACGATGAATGTCATCACCAAATAGACTATCCCGTATATTGGACTTTTGAAGCGTAAAACTAAATACGAAAGAGTTTTGATGAATGGATTGCTAAACACCGGAAAGCATTAAAGCCATTTTAAGAAAAAGCTTTGTAAGTACATGAAACGTAATAAATTATGTTAAATCACGTGCTGCTTTTCTCTCCTTTTCCTTCGGTTTCCGTTGATTCTAAAAAATGAGAAGTTGGCTGATTTTGAAAGGACAAGAAGAGGTACTGGTTTTAATGACACCACCATAACCATTGTATCCGACCTCCGACCTCATGTTTCTTTCTTAAGAGGTAGCGTATATAAGTTTCTAATATGTACGCATTCAACGAAATTTTAATTTTTCCTCGGTACCAACAAACTAAAATATCAGCCAAAAATTCGAACTTGATTAAGAGAGCTTTTTTAAAGATGCAAATTAAGTTGCCGAAACTTTTTGACACCCTTTTTATATATTTTTTTCGAAACTAGACACAATTATGCATTCAATAAAAAATTCAATTTTGGCAAATTTTTGATGTTTGAATTTTGATGTTTTTTATTTTTGATGTCTTGAAAGTTTCATTTTTGGTATCAAAAGTTGAGTTCCCGACAAATTAAAAAATGGCCATTTTTGAAACTTCAAATTTTTTCCACAAATCGAGTTTTGAGTTTAGAAAGCTTATACTGCACCAAACGTATTAAATTTGTGTCTAGTTTCAAACAAAATATAAAAAACTGGGTCAACATTCACCTTTTCAGTAAAGTTCTCATAAATTCTTTGATGCACACAATAGTATCAAAAGTGAAGGTGGTATCAGAAAAAATGTAGGGGAATGGATTAAAAATTTATGTTGGCATCTTGTGAAGGTGTATGGGTAACCGGTGGTCTGTGAGTGAAGGTGACGGGTGGCAAGGATGCTGAGGAGGAGGAGAATGAGGAGCATGGCAAATGTGGAGGCGTTGCCGGACACCACGAAGGCGCCGGGGCCATACTTCTCGAACAGGTGCCCCACCACCACCGGGAAGCTCATCTCCCCCAGCGACGCTCCCACCACGATCACACTTGTCGCCGACGCTGCAATCCTTTCCTACTCCATCCCCAGCCCAAACCCCACCCCCACCAACGTCCGATTCGAACGACGCTCTCTGCGTAGGCGATGGCTGAGGGCAGGACGGAGGAGAGGAAGAGGCCGAACATCACCAGCGCCAGGTAGAGTCCCGGCCGTGAGCCCTGCACCGTCATCAACAGCAGCAGCGACCCACAGCAACCCACCTGCACTCCGCCCCTCTCTCAGCCTCACCCTCCCTCTCACCAACTCCCCCGCCTCCTACCACATCCACGGCCAGCAGCGTCTGAGGCTTCACGTAGAGCGAGATAAAGATGCCCAGCAGACGACCCGCTGCGAATGTTCCCTTCAATCACTTCTTCTACTCGCGCTAGAGCATTAGATGAAGGGTAGGGCACCCAAAAGGTAGCGTCCATCTCAGCCGCCTCTCCAGAGTCCAGGTCCGGAATGGAGAGTTTTCCGTAGGAGAAAACTAGACCAGAGAAGTCTGCCTAGCAACGATGCTGCACTTGTGCCCTGCCGAGACTGGGAGGAAAAGAGGCGCAGACCTGAAGACCGTCGGCGAAGAATAGAAGCAGGGCGGAAAGGAGGACGATGAGCGCCATTCTGCGACCCCCTTTCACCCAGCAAGGCTCCACAAATGCTCCCCTATGATGCCGGAAGCCGAACTCGTCCACACTCTCTGACGAACGTTTTGCATCCGCTATCATTTCAACAGTTTCATTATTGACATGGATTTGTTGGGAATTTTGAGGCAAGCAACCAGGCTCATCCAGGGTATGATAGTCGGTGTGCTGTTGCTCCTTCAGGGACTCGGTCTGGCCCGTGCCGAAAAGACGCTGTTTGAAGATGAGACTGATGATGGCTGCGATGACGGGGATCTGGAGGGAGGAGATGAGGGGTGAGATGTATCATGAGTAGAGGAGGTGGGAACCTGAAGGAGAGCAAGGATGACGAAAGCGCGATTGACGTGTATCTTGGCCTGAGCGTCGGCGAGGGAGCGAGGCATGTGGAAGAAGCGTCGGTGTGTGCTGGGGTCCGTGGGGGCCATGAAGGTGGAGTTGTCGATGAGCGGGGAGCAGTCCATGTTCCGCAGGTACGGCTTCGCCACCAACGGGGCCAGGAAGCCTCCCAGCCCATAGCAGAAGTGCATTGCCTTGGCCCATTCTTCCTCCCCTCTGCGCTAGAGGCAGGAGGAGCTGAACCTGGAGGAAGGGTGCGACACCACCCTTCAGCAGCTCCAGCATGGAGACGTTGCCAGTGGTGTCCAGGACGCCCATGGCGAAGCCCATCACGGCCAGGTTCTGTGTGGAAGGAGATGATTGCAAATGGGGAAAGAGGGGTGGAAAGAGTAGTAACGATAGCGAGTGAGTAGATGGAGGAGCAGGCGGGGATGAGAGCGAGGGTGGCGGCGATGAGGAGGGAGCAGGCGAGGAGGACGGGGTGTCCGTTGAACTGGTTGATGAGCAGGCCGGCGATGATGGTCCCGAGGGCGATGAAGAGGGGTGGAAAGAGTAGTAACGATAGCGAGTGAGTAGATGGAGGAGCAGGCGGGGATGAGAGCGAGGGTGGCGGCGATGAGGAGGGAGCAGGCGAGGAGGACGGGGTGTCCGTTGAACTGGTTGATGAGCAGGCCGGCGATGATGGTCCCGAGGGCGATGAAGAGGGGTGGAAAGAGTAGTAACGATAGCGAGTGAGTAGATGGAGGAGCAGGCGGGGATGAGAGCGAGGGTGGCGGCGATGAGGAGGGAGCAGGCGAGGAGGACGGGGTGTCCGTTGAACTGGTTGATGAGCAGGCCGGCGATGATGGTCCCGAGGGCGATGAAGAGGGGTGGAAAGAGTAGTAACGATAGCGAGTGAGTAGATGGAGGAGCAGGCGGGGATGAGAGCGAGGGTGGCGGCGATGAGGAGGGAGCAGGCGAGGAGGACGGGGTGTCCGTTGAACTGGTTGATGAGCAGGCCGGCGATGATGGTCCCGAGGGCGATGAAGAGGGGTGGAAAGAGTAGTAACGATAGCGAGTGAGTAGATGGAGGAGCAGGCGGGGATGAGAGCGAGGGTGGCGGCGATGAGGAGGGAGCAGGCGAGGAGGACGGGGTGTCCGTTGAACTGGTTGATGAGCAGGCCGGCGATGATGGTCCCGAGGGCGATGAAGAGGGGTGGAAAGAGTAGTAACGATAGCGAGTGAGTAGATGGAGGAGCAGGCGGGGATGAGAGCGAGGGTGGCGGCGATGAGGAGGGAGCAGGCGAGGAGGACGGGGTGTCCGTTGAACTGGTTGATGAGCAGGCCGGCGATGATGGTCCCGAGGGCGATGAAGAGGGGTGGAATGAGTAGTAATCGAATGCTGTTTTGCGATTTTTTGGATGTATATTTGGTTATCGCCTACAGATGCGCGGCCTTGGTTTATTGAAATGAATTACATAGACATTTTAATATTGCCACAGCATAAATTTTGCAGAAAAATAAATTTAGGAAAATTGTATATCAATCGAATCACTTCATGGGGTTCTTCTTCTTCTTTGGTAATTTTGTACTTTAGTCGTGATTGTGTGTTCGATTTGCTGAATTCATGAAGACGAATTTGCAAGTGTCACAGTTCCAAGAGTATATTGTTAATATTTGACAGTGCAGATTCTGCCTGTCCCCTAGTTTCGCCTATCAACCAAGACTAGGGTTACCAGAGAGGCTCGTCAGTTGGATCTGGTAATTTGGTAATTTTAGCTAATGAATTTACTCCAGTTATGGTGCATTAATATGTATCTTCCATCTTGATGAACTTAGTCTTATTGTGTATTTTGGTTTGCTTAAATCTCTATTTTGGTTAATTTTTGATTTTTCCCTTTGATAAGTTTGTCCGTAATTTTTGGATAGAATTTTTGGAGTTTTTTGATTGTTTTTTGTATATCTTCGAAACAGAATCCTCTTTCCATGAATGTTGAGAATAGGATTTTAATATCGATTTCAAAGTCCTCCCAGATTCTGCTAGAGTTAATTGTTCTAAGAATTTGGGAGAACAGCACATTTTGTCCAATGGTCGGTGTTTGGTTGCTGGTTTTGAAAGGTAGGCAAAGTACCTTGAATGGGAATGCCCTACGTTTATCGTATAGCCTTGTACGGTTTTCGAGAGTGTGGATGTCTAGGTCCAGAAAATGTATCCAGCCTTCTTGTTCTTCTTCGAAGTTCAAGGGGAGTGATGGTGGGTATATTTCTTTGTGGCATTCTTTCATGCAGTCGGTGTTGATCATTAGGATGTCGTCTACGTAACGACATGTGTATTTTAGTCTTTTGGCCTCTGCTATGTTTGCTGGGTTGCTTAGGTAGTCGTATTCGAGTTTGCTGAGAACCAGGTCTGCGATAATTGGGCTGCAGCTGGCTCCCATTGCGATTCCCTTGGTTTGTCTAAATGCCATGCCGCTGAAGTTTATGAATGTATTATCGGTGAGGAATGAGATTAGACCGTCGATAAGACCGTCGGCGAAGAATAGAAGCAGGGCAGAAAGGAGGACGATGAGCGCCATTCTGCGACCCCCTTTCACCCAGCAAGGCTCCACAAATGCTCCCCTATGATGCCGGAAGCCGAACTCGTCCACACTCTCTGACGAACGTTTTGCATCCGCTATCATTTCAACAGTTTCATTATTGACATGGATTTGTTGGGAATTTTGAGGCAAGCAACCAGGCTCATCCAGGGTATGATAGTCGGTGTGCTGTTGCTCCTTCAGGGACTCGGTCTGGCCCGTGCCGAAAAGACGCTGTTTGAAGATGAGACTGATGATGGCTGCGATGACGGGGATCTGGAGGGAGGAGATGAGGGGTGAGATGTATCATGAGTAGAGGAGGTGGGAACCTGAAGGAGAGCAAGGATGACGAAAGCGCGATTGACGTGTATCTTGGCCTGAGCGTCGGCGAGGGAGCGAGGCATGTGGAAGAAGCGTCGGTGTGTGCTGGGGTCCGTGGGGGCCATGAAGGTGGAGTTGTCGATGAGCGGGGAGCAGTCCATGTTCCGCAGGTACGGCTTCGCCACCAACGGGGCCAGGAAGCCTCCCAGCCCATAGCAGAAGTGCATTGCCTTGGCCCATTCTTCCTCCCCTCTGCGCTAGAGGCAGGAGGAGCTGAACCTGGAGGAAGGGTGCGACACCACCCTTCAGCAGCTCCAGCATGGAGACGTTGCCAGTGGTGTCCAGGACGCCCATGGCGAAGCCCATCACGGCCAGGTTCTGTGTGGAAGGAGATGATTGCAAATGGGGAAAGAGGGGTGGAAAGAGTAGTAACGATAGCGAGTGAGTAGATGGAGGAGCAGGCGGGGATGAGAGCGAGGGTGGCGGCGATGAGGAGGGAGCAGGCGAGGAGGACGGGGTGTCCGTTGAACTGGTTGATGAGCAGGCCGGCGATGATGGTCCCGAGGGCGATGAAGAGGGGTGGAAAGAGTAGTAACGATAGCGAGTGAGTAGATGGAGGAGCAGGCGGGGATGAGAGCGAGGGTGGCGGCGATGAGGAGGGAGCAGGCGAGGAGGACGGGGTGTCCGTTGAACTGGTTGATGAGCAGGCCGGCGATGATGGTCCCGAGGGCGATGAAGAGGGGTGGAAAGAGGAGTAACGATAGCGAGTGAGTAGATGGAGGAGCAGGCGGGGATGAGAGCGAGGGTGGCGGCGATGAGGAGGGAGCAGGCGAGGAGGACGGGGTGTCCGTTGAACTGGTTGATGAGCAGGCCGGCGATGATGGTCCCGAGGGCGATGAAGAGGGGTGGAAAGAGTAGTAACGATAGCGAGTGAGTAGATGGAGGAGCAGGCGGGGATGAGAGCGAGGGTGGCGGCGATGAGGAGGGAGCAGGCGAGGAGGACGGGGTGTCCGTTGAACTGGTTGATGAGCAGGCCGGCGATGATGGTCCCGAGGGCGATGAAGAGGGGTGGAAAGAGTAGTAACGATAGCGAGTGAGTAGATGGAGGAGCAGGCGGGGATGAGAGCGAGGGTGGCGGCGATGAGGAGGGAGCAGGCGAGGAGGACGGGGTGTCCGTTGAACTGGTTGATGAGCAGGCCGGCGATGATGGTCCCGAGGGCGATGAAGAGGGGTGGAAAGAGGAGTAACGATAGCGAGTGAGTAGATGGAGGAGCAGGCGGGGATGAGAGCGAGGGTGGCGGCGATGAGGAGGGAGCAGGCGAGGAGGACGGGGTGTCCGTTGAACTGGTTGATGAGCAGGCCGGCGATGATGGTCCCGAGGGCGATGAAGAGGGGTGGAAAGAGTAGTAACGATAGCGAGTGAGTAGATGGAGGAGCAGGCGGGGATGAGAGCGAGGGTGGCGGCGATGAGGAGGGAGCAGGCGAGGAGGACGGGGTGTCCGTTGAACTGGTTGATGAGCAGGCCGGCGATGATGGTCCCGAGGGCGATGAAGAGGGGTGGAAAGAGGAGTAACGATAGCGAGTGAGTAGATGGAGGAGCAGGCGGGGATGAGAGCGAGGGTGGCGGCGATGAGGAGGGAGCAGGCGAGGAGGACGGGGTGTCCGTTGAACTGGTTGATGAGCAGGCCGGCGATGATGGTCCCGAGGGCGATGAAGAGGGGTGGAAAGAGTAGTAACGATAGCGAGTGAGTAGATGGAGGAGCAGGCGGGGATGAGAGCGAGGGTGGCGGCGATGAGGAGGGAGCAGGCGAGGAGGACGGGGTGTCCGTTGAACTGGTTGATGAGCAGGCCGGCGATGATGGTCCCGAGGGCGATGAAGAGGGGTGGAAAGAGTAGTAACGATAGCGAGTGAGTAGATGGAGGAGCAGGCGGGGATGAGAGCGAGGGTGGCGGCGATGAGGAGGGAGCAGGCGAGGAGGACGGGGTGTCCGTTGAACTGGTTGATGAGCAGGCCGGCGATGATGGTCCCGAGGGCGATGAAGAGGGGTGGAAAGAGTAGTAACGATAGCGAGTGAGTAGATGGAGGAGCAGGCGGGGATGAGAGCGAGGGTGGCGGCGATGAGGAGGGAGCAGGCGAGGAGGACGGGGTGTCCGTTGAACTGGTTGATGAGCAGGCCGGCGATGATGGTCCCGAGGGCGATGAAGAGGGGTGGAAAGAGTAGTAACGATAGCGAGTGAGTAGATGGAGGAGCAGGCGGGGATGAGAGCGAGGGTGGCGGCGATGAGGAGGGAGCAGGCGAGGAGGACGGGGTGTCCGTTGAACTGGTTGATGAGCAGGCCGGCGATGATGGTCCCGAGGGCGATGAAAAGAGACTGGGCGAAGAACACCCAGGTCATCTGTGGCAGTGTCGTTCCAGTTTGACAGCCAAGGTCCCATAGTGTCGGTCCTACAGTAGATGGCAGGGGTTGGAAGAGGAGGCTGAAAAGGAGGTAGAGGAACCAAGAAAGCCGACGCAGATGCCAAAGCTCCAGAAGACGATGCAGTAGACGGCAATGGGGTGGGCGTGGGCATTAAGCAGGCCATTGAACTGTGCGCGCTCCCTTTCTGTCGTCATTCGTCGTGTCTCTCGTAACCGCTTACTCACCAAAGCCGCATCCCATGTCGCATCCACTGACCACTGAAGCCCCCTCTACCTTTATTCTTACCTTTCGCGCTTACTAATCGCACGCACGGGACACAGTTTCGCTTCACTCATAAATAACATGAGGATAAGTACAAGTAGCATTCATATTCCATTCTTCTTCCATTTATTGGCTGTCTATCTCTCAAGCCTTTCTCATCAACTCTTTGGGACATTTTTGCTTCTCTCACAGTTCTCTCGCAGCATACCATACTGTATAAAAAATTACCCTTAAAATTTCGTTCTTAACAAGTATAATGGCGCAAAGCGCAATAGGTGACCGCAAAGCTATCCTGAGGTTACCCGTTCAGTTAACCAAAAATTGAAATATTGAAATGCATGAAAAGTGTCACTCAAAAGGGAAACTCTGTGGTTTCTCCACCAACTTCAAAAGTAAGCACAGATTTGGAATCGTTATAAATGAATTGTGAACAAAAAAACTCATGTATTTATTTCAAATCGTAATATTTAAGCCATTACAGAGCAAATAGTAAATTTTAAAGAAAAAAAATTTTCGTACACAAAAAATTTAATGTTTCAACTATTCCGGCACCACTTCTACCCTGCCAGGATCCAAGCGGCAAGCTTTAGCTTTCAGGAAAAAAAAGTTTGCCAAATTTCGTTGAGAATTCGCAGGGCCCCGGCCATTCCAGATACCTACCCATATATATATATATATATATATATATATATATATATATATATATATATATATATTATATACAGACAAAAAGTCAGTCATAAATATAGACCGCGAAGCAGGCCCTTCGGGCCCGCTTCGCGGTCAAAAAGTTACATTTTAGTTAGTCCCAAATTTTTTTCAGTTATAAGGTTTTGGTTGCGTATTTACCTTCCTAAAATAAAAGTCATAGAAACGTCCAATTTTACCTTCTTTGAATTTATTCTGAATGTTTTTTTCTTCAAGTAGTGACTATTGAGTGTAAAATCATGTATTTAACTTTACGCAAAACCTGAAACCTCGGCTTAAGACAGAGCTCGAGAGCTACAATGGACAGTCAGACACTGGATTTTTCGGAAATTTGGGACCTTTTTCGGATTTTGTTTCGGAGATATGATTTTAATCAATTATTTGATAATATCTGATCGTATAAGTTTTAATTGTAAAGACCTTGAATGAATGTCAAATCTTGATATTTTAAAACCTTCAAATTTTTATTTTAACAACTTTACTAAAATCTTTAAATTAAAAAATTGTAGCTGTTAAAATTTGGTAGAGGTTGTTTTTGAAAAACAATCAGGAGAGACAGAAGGCAAAATCATTTTTTCGATGACTTTTGATCAAAAAAGCAAACATTCGCACCACTTGTGGAGAGTAGGATAGAAGAAATATAAGAGAACCTCGTAGTCCGTATTCTGAAGCCGTAAAGCATTCAGGTGGTGGGAACGATGGGAGTTTTCTTCCAATTGCTGGTAGGAAAAGGTGGAAGGAATAGCGCCGTATGCCATTCTTCCCGTCACTTAGTAACTCATTCCCCTTTCGCTTACACCCCCGCCTCATATACGTATGATGTTCAAGCGATCAGGTTTAGGAGGTAGATAGGCAGGAGAAATCAAGGTGGCTCGTATCCGCTTCATTAAAAAATCGCTTAACCACCCCTCAACCTCCCTCCCTCATCCACTCCTCTCACCACCCAGCCTGTCTCCCTCTATCAACCTTTTTCCTCAGCCTCCCCCGCTGTCCATCAAAGAGCCCGCTCCCTTCGCTTCCTCCTCATCCCCTATTGCCCTTCACCCTAGCCTCCCTCTCTTTCTCTCTCTCTTTCCCTCCCTTCCACCTCCCTCAACATCATTACAATCGACAAATTGACGGATAGTGCTCTGGCCCAAAATTCAAGGAAAGAAGGGACCGTCCAAAAAGCGCCCTCAACCGCTACAAAGAAAATAGCAGTGCAAACCCAACACTCATGCTTTTCACACCAAGTACGCGCCTATATTTCGCCCTGCATCTATTATTAAGTAATGTTTATTCTATTCTATCAATATTTCTTTATGAAGCGATGATAAAAATGAAGAAAAAGTTTAGAGTTGGGAATCTAGATATTAGAATGAAAAGCGTTTTGCAGAGTAACGTGAGATCAGCGACAGATGGCCAAATTCACTAATCTTGCTTACATACTCGCAACTAGTCTAGTGGGTAGCTTTTCGGGTGGATAAATTTGAGTGGGATAGAGCGAATGGACTGCACTCTGCGTGATTGGCTTGGCTGAATTGGCCTTAATCTGCTTCACAACCATCATTTGCTGACTCCCATCCAAAAGCTCTATGCTCCGAACAGGGAAAGCGTATTCGAACCAGTTCAAAAATTCAGAACATGGTGAATTAAGAAAAAAGAAAACATGAAAACAATGAAAAAGAGAAGGAAGGACAGCATGTGGGAGTAGCATGAATGGAGGGAGCGGGGTGGAAATGAAGCGGAAAAGGGATCGGGCCTATGCATTTGATGCAGGTTGAGCAGGGCCGGAGTGGAGTCTGCCTCCTAGCTGCAGAGCAGACATACAAGCGTGTGAATATTTGAGGCCAGGGTGGGCTGAAAATTCAGGCCAAGGTCTACGCATAAATTCTACCTTCCTCCTATGCCTTGGCTGGGCAAAGCTGCGCTCTCTGATCAAACACTGCCTTTCCACTTGCATCATCTTTTGCGCTGGCAAATGCTCCGTCTTGAATACAGGTTCAGTCTGTCTTCTAGCATTTGGTTGTTCTGTGCCTGTACGGGAGGCTTCTGGCGTACTTGGAGACCTAGAGGGTAAGGGACTGGGACTGGATTAAGATGCAGGCATAAGCGTGGGAGTATGTAAGGCCAGGTTGGTCTGAAAATTAAGGCTTGAGTCTAGCATAAATTCTACGTTCCGCCTCTGCCTTGCAGGGCACAGCTGCGCTGCCTGATCAAACACTGCCTTTCATCTTCCACTTGCATCATCATTTCTTCTCTTCGTCGATTGAATGGAGAAAAGCAGCGGGTAGAAAGCACCGAATGACCAAAGCAGTGAGATCAGGGAAGATTGTATTTGGAGATGTCGAACTCTTCAGTATCCTTGTTGGCCCTGAATGGGAAATGGAAGATCGGGGTTTGGAGGTTGGAATGGATAGAAGAAGTTGAGGCTAACAAAGGAATGAGAACGAGTAGGACGGTGGTGGCGGTCAGATTGCCGATGAGGAAGATCCAGAACAGACAACGATCGCATACAGTCGCCACCTTAATAAGAATTGGAGCGTTCGTGCATGGCTCGGGCTGGATCTCAAGACCTGCCTCCACTCATTGCACATTTTCTCGCAATCGTCGTCTATTCTCTGGCGCATCATGAGCATTTGCAAAGCGCGAAGAGTCTGCAAAAAGGCAGTTGGCAGATTTGGGCTGCAGATGAGGTGCTAGTGAGGTGGGATGGGGAAAGAGGTGAGGTGGGATGAGGAAAGAGGTGAGGTGGAAAGAGTGCCTGGTCTTCCAACTCCGCTTTGGCAGCAGCTTGGGAGCGCTTGAACTTTCTAGACGGTCGGAATGACTGGCCACCACTTCGCAGGGGCTTGTAGCCCTCTTCCACGCCTACAATCTTCACATCTTCACACTCCTCTTCCTTTTCACACCTTACCTTGCTGGCTGGGGCTTTCGGTAGCTTCATTAGTGTTGTTGCCCGTCACCTAGAAGCATGGGAGGAGTAAATTGGAGCAATAGTGGGCGAAATGAAGCCATTTGGAAGACGAGGGAGTTGGTGAGTAGGTTGGCCTCCTCAGGGCCGCCAGTATTTCGATGGTTTGCGAAAAGGTTGGGAGCCTGATAGAAAAATAAATAGAACAATTGGAGGAGTAGCGAAAGAGTAACTTCGTCATCTGAGCTTGTGGCAGTTGCTGTTTTAACCTTCCAGCTCCTTTTCTGCTCACCGGGAAAGTGCATGCCCAAGAAGCGACGTACATGACCTACAAAGACCAACCAAAATGAGACTCAGCTCAATCTAAGAAGTAGATCTACCGAGTATCACGATGCGAATCCAGTTCGGGATTTGTGCCCGAAACGGACCTTGGTGATGAAAATTGAGAACCTAGATAGATCAATTTCAATCCTCTTTATTCGCAAAGAATGGAAGTGGAAAGGCGACCAAGACGGTCATGACCACACTGAAACCCGTCATTCCCATGATCACTGTAAGGTAAATGCCTGACAAATTAAAATTAAATAGTAGGAAAAAATGGTAAAAAAACACGTGCTTAACCAATGAGTGGAACGCTTTCGCTGGTCTCTGGGACCTTCTCTGCAATCTGAAGGCCGAAGACGGAGAAGGCGAGGAGAACGGTGATGCCTAGCCCGATCTTTTCCCTCAACACCCACCTCATTTTCCTCCTTTTCCCTTCCCCTTTGCTGTCCCTCCCACTTACCCGCTGTCTGGAGGCAGGCAATAGACTGAAAGGACGCGTCTTACTCTTTGTTTCCGAGGCAAGAGAAAACCGAGAAGTGTGAGCATGGACATCATGGCGCAAGGTAGGACGACGTTGAGCATATAGTACAGCACTTTACGCCTTTAACCAACACTGACTCTTGCTTCAGACAAAGAGGTAAAGAGAGGCAGGTAGACCGAATGTGAAAGAAATAGACGACGTCCGGGTATGGCTCTGGGCAGCAGGGATACACGATGCTTCGCCGTATCAGATGAACTGACACCAGCTTCAACCTCACACTTTTCTTTCTTCTCCTATTTAGCCGAAGCCAAGGACCTCAAACTCCCCGTTCATGATGTAGTTGGACATGTCAGCGTTGTCGCTTCGATTGGTCACATTGACCTCGAAGCCTGTAGAAGAGTGATTGGGAAGAGAAGAAAAGGGGCGGAGGAGGACGGAAGGAAAGGAACCAGTGTAAGTCCAGGAGCCGAACTTGAGATAGCAGTGTTGTGAGTCGAAGGGGAAGAATGTGACGTCGATGGTGCAGGTGGAGCGTAGTTGAGTGGGCGTGGGCCAGAAGACCATGCCATTGGAGTGGACCATGGCTCGTGATTGATAGTAGCCGCGCGTATAATCGTCCGCGCTTCACACACACAACACCACTCCATTCTTTCCTTACTCACTACAAGCTCCTTACTTGTTGTAGAGCACTATGTCGGGTGTCCTGCAGCAGAGAGGATGATGTGAAAAGGGAGAGCAATGTGCGAGAGGAATGACCAGATACGAGCGCAGGGAATGCGGAATGACTGGATGTTGCCAAAGTCCGCTGGATCCCACATCAGCAGTTCGTCGTTCCACTCCTCCAACACCCCCTCATTTCAAGCACTATTATTCATTCATCAGATTCAAAGACTCCACCTGATCCAACCAGACTGAGGTGACAAGTATCTGAAAGGTAAAGCGCATGAGGATAATCTTGGGGTGGTTGAAGTGACCTGGTTTTTCTCGTCCATTTCCAGTATGTTGATCAAGGTGAGGCCGATCTTGACCGCAACAGCCTGAAAGCGGAGGTGGTTAGATGGGAGAAAGGGTGGGCGATTGATGGGGAGGCTAGGACTTTGAGGCACCGCAGCACAGCTCGCCTTTCTAGTGCTTCTAATCAAGGTTTGGAATGAATGCAAAAAGAAAGCCGCAGAGGCAGGCAAGCTTATCTAATCAATGCACAGATCCCTCAAGCCAAAACCGTCTGCAATGAGAGTGGGAGTGGATTGCTGAAGGCAAGAGAATGAGCGGGGAAAGGGAACGGCAGTGGCGTTGATGATGGGACGAACGGCGGGGTCGTAGTTTTGCATGAGATGCTGCAACAGCTTCTGCTCACCCGTCACCGCCATCCCACTCCGCCCCGACAACTCTGAATTAATGAAACCATTCCTATTTCTCATTCACCCCTTCCAACCATCTACTTTCTATTTTAAGGCTAAAGGGGCTATGACTTATTTCAATAATTTGTCCGGCATTTTCTAATGATTCGGCATGCCAGACATGCTTCCTACATCGAAGCTGCGGAGAGAAGTAAAAAGAAGAAATTTCAACTCTGCTTCTATGTTGACTGTAATGAGAGATTAGCTGGCTAGAAGAAATACATTTGCCTTTATATGAAATGGGGAAACGACTAGGGCTAGACGAGATACGGACTGCTCATCTATTACCATATAGATGGTGTCTTGGCATACAAATTGTGGTTCGTTTGGAGCATTGAAATAAGGTATTTTAAGCCAAGACGGATAGACATGATTATGGCTCTTGAGGATAAGGTCTTACCAATATTTTTGTAGGCCTCTGATGAAACAATAAAATAATTTCACGCGTATTTATAAATATCTAAGATGAACAATGTAGGCAAGACATTCTTAGGCCCTGAAAATCAGTTTTAGACGAAAACCCCACCACGTTCCTTCTTCTGCTATAAATTGTAGCAATTCGCTTAATTTCAACTTCATCATCAATAAAGTCCGTAAACCACCGAGATAGAGGCATCGAGAAAAAAATTGAATAGCTATTGGATAGCTGACCTTGATTGATATGGTCAATTTTTTTCATGAGTCCCAGAAGAACGCCGACCAGTGCTTGATAGGGTTTCATGGCTGCTCTTCTTCTCTTGCTCCCAGGAGCTGTGGAATTGGCTATGAGAGCATGGAAGTCTGGAAGTGAGGCGAGGTTGCGAGAAGCAAAGAAGGCAAGAGAAGGCGATTAGTTCGCCTGGGCTTTTTCCCTACTCGGGACTGTCGAGAGGAATTGTATTTGGGCAAAGCTATTGGAGGGCAGGCGGATAGCGCTGGAATGCTCGATTAGGCCAGGCGGTGAGGTGAGGGGGAGTTTGGCTGGGGTGCTTAGGGGGAGAGGAGAAATGGCGCCGAGAGGAGGAGGCACTCTGTTTTGCTCCAGAGAACATGCAAGTGAATAATCGGCCTCTACCACGATCACTCGCCCTGCTTTCTTCGCCTCTCATGCTTGCAAGACACATTCCACTCCTATTCTCACATTAGGAATGGATAATGGGGAAGGAGGAAGGATGGTCCATTGAGGAATGCGGGAGGAGTTTGAAGAACTGGGGCCTGGGATTGAATAGGAGCAGATAAGGGAAGGCTGAGTAGGGGGGATGAAAACGCGAAGAGGCTGCAGTGTGGCCAGCCTGAAAGGAGCTACTTTGCCCCTCCGACGCAACGGAAGCGAGCCAATCCAAAAGCCCCCATTCTATTAGCCACAAACATTTTCTCCGCCTTAGTTCCTCTTGCTCATCTTCTCATCTATCCTATGACATCTGATGGATTCTTATCTGGTCCCAGCTTCAGCCGAGCTTGATGGGGAAAGCAGGCTTCTGGGTGAGGAGATATCGAACGAAGGCAGCAAAACGACATATGCTAATTCAGAAAAGGATGCAGGCGGGAAGCTGGAAGTGTAGCTTTTGCAGGAGGACTCTTACTACTGTCCCTTAATAGCAGCTCAACTTCTTATTCATTCCTAATCACTCTAAGAGCCTGATTCTAAAAGAAGGCTAAAGAGTACTTGGCAACCATGAAAAGAAAGCCTAAGAACTGAAACTCAGCCGCAAAAAGGCTATTTCGGTTTACGCGAAAGCCGAGGAGAGCGTTGGTTCTCCTTCTGCTACCTCAACATCTGTTTCACAGATACTTTCAATAATTCACCAATTCCATGCACTATGCACCGCTAATAGCACCTCTTTCGTTCCAATGCTTGTACTACTAATCTATTTTTTCTAAAATTTCTTGCACAACAGTTTGCTTTTGTGCGTGCTCAGTCACCGCAATCCCGCAATTTTGACCTTCCCGCAATTTTGAAAAAAGTACCTTCGGCATAGGGCAATTTTGATTAGGATCATGCTGGAATTAGGTCTAACCGACTTTTCCTATAAGTGGTTCGATAATCTTGATTTCAGCCACCAATATTTCTTCGCCTGGTGTACTTATGATATTTAAAAAAGAATGGAAAGTTTTATTTTGTCTCATAAAAACTAAATTTGGATTAATCGAAAAAAAATTATTGTAAATATATGTAAATGTTATCAATTAAAAACTTAAACAAAATTTCATAGTTGGTTAAATGGTAAACTGTTCACTGTGAAAAATCGGTTAGAAAAATCATAAACTGAATTTTGACTTTTTTTTAAACGTTTTTAGCCAAATCTTGGGGGTAAAGCGCATCTTCGCTGCGCTGCGAAGAGCGCGAAACATATTCCGCGTCCTAATTAAATTTTAGAAGACTTAAATTACAGACAGCATCTCTCTATGCAAGACTAGAAAATTACAAAAGAATGTTCCGCTTTACTTTCACAAAAATCAGCGGCAATAAAGTAATAGATAATTTGAGGGGTTAGTAGGCAAAGCTGGAAAGAGGCGCAGAGGTTGTGTGAGCAGGAAGAGCAGATTCATAGATGAGCTTTATGAATTACTAAGGCTGGTGACAGGCGGTATCGATGTTGGTGTGTGAGTGGAGAGAGAAAGGGGGAGGGAGGGGTTCAGAAGTGCAGCATTTCGAGGGCGGTGAACTCGTGCGGGGGCGGAGCTTGGGTGATGAGGAAGAGAGAATCGCTGGAGGCCGCCAGCCCTCGAACCAGTCGCCCCTTCAAAAACTACCTGCCTATGCGAGCCTCACTCACGGCAGAGGAAGGGAGGGGCTGAAGCCTGCCTGAAAAAGCGTCCGCCAACTGCTCGCCCCGTCCCAGGCCAGCATCCCGCCTGAGCTCGCCTCCGCCAACAGCCACTTCCAACCTCCACTACGAACCTCCGCCTCACAAACCAGGATGCTGTCGGAAGCGGACAAAGGCTGGGGTTTGAGAGCACGAGGATGGGAAGGTATGCGGAGTGGAGTGGGCGAGGCAGGGAGGCTGGCAGCTGAACTCGACGCAGGCCCCACAGACGCCCCTCATCCCCGTCCCCGATCGACAGTACCTCTATCGAGGCCCAGGCTCCATTCACTATGTACACCTAAGATCGCCTTTTCTCAGCCCTACTCTAACAAAAGAATGAAGTGTAGCACCTCGGAGAACTGGTTGCGATCCAAAACCGCGGAGAGGCTCATGGCGTTGGAGGGCAAAGCGGGCTGGAATCGATGGAGCTCTTTCCAGTTTAGCCGTGCAGGCTGATCCTCCTCCGCATTCATCAGCTTCCACAGCTGGCTTCCGCTCAAAGCGAAGAGCTGTCTTTTCGAAGATGCTGCAAATGCCAGCAAATTTGTTTACAAGTAAGTGAGGAGAAAGGTGGGGGGAACCCATAGACATGTCTTCGTTCTGAGGAAGGTGCCAATGGTTTTTGGAGTCGTTAAAGCGAACATGGCTCGGCTTGGGCGCAGTGGAAATGTCCAGGACCACACTGCTCCACTGATTGTTGAACCTAAATTCAACCACATTGACAGCCTACATTGAGCAGAAATGCAAGTGCCAAAACATTACCTGACGTTGCAAATAATCCTTGATGCTTTGGTGTGAGGTAGGGGAGCGAGATTTGAGAATTGATGATATCCTTGGTGCAACTGAAGTGGCCCTTTCAGCATATTCTCCTTGATTCGGAACAGAAATATTCCTTCAAAAAGACGAAATTTGAATTTTGAAAACACCAACAATCTCAAAATGTGACCGCTTTCGTGGTCAGCAATAGCGACGGTCTCCACATTGATAAGTGCAATGTGAACTGGGCGTTTGAGAATGCCAGCGCCCACAACGAAGGTGTCCTTCGCCTTTTCGCCAAGTCTTGCAGTTGGCTTTCTTTGCAATGGGAATGTGATAGAGAGCAATGTAACCTCTCGATGTCGATGAAGCGAGGGTCGAAGGTGGGCGTGCTCTTGTGAGCAGAGAGGAGGTGGCGTGAGATCTCGGCGAAAGGAACGCTCCTGATGGCCTGCTCTGACTCCCCTAAAGGTGGGTGACAGGTTGCTAGGAGGGCAGGAGGTTGGAGGTTGGTAGGAGAAGAGAGGATGGGAGGAGGGGGATGAGAGGTCAACGTTGTAGGTTGGCGATGAGGGGATGCTGGGTGAGACGGCGGAGGTTGGGTAGTAGGTAGGCGGCGGCCTTGTGCCTCTCTTCCGCCGCCCCCACTGCCTCCAAGTCCAGCCCGAAGGATGAGAGGTCAACGTTGTAGGTTGGCGATGAGGGGATGCTGGGTGAGCGGCGGAGGTTGGGTAGTAGGAGGCGGCGGCCTTGTGCCTCTCTTCCCCCCCCCACTGCCTCCAAGTCCAGCCCGAAGGATGAGAGGTCAACGTTGTAGGTTGGCGATGAGGGGATGCTGGGTGAGACGGCGGAGGTTGGGTAGTAGGTAGGCGGCGGCCTTGTGCCTCTCTTCCGCCGCCCCCACTGCCTCCAAGTCCAGCCCGAAGGATGAGAGGTCAACGTTGTAGGTTGGCGATGAGGGGATGCTGGGTGAGACGGCGGAGGTTGGGTAGTAGGTAGGCGGCGGCCTTGTGCCTCTCTTCCGCCGCCCCCACTGCCTCCAAGTCCAGCCCGAAGGATGAGAGGTCAACGTTGTAGGTTGGCGATGAGGGGATGCTGGGTGAGACGGCGGAGGTTGGGTAGTAGGTAGGCGGCGGCCTTGTGCCTCTCTTCCGCCGCCCCCACTGCCTCCAAGTCCAGCCCGAAGGATGAGAGGTCAACGTTGTAGGTTGGCGATGAGGGGATGCTGGGTGAGACGGCGGAGGTTGGGTAGTAGGTAGGCGGCGGCCTTGTGCCTCTCTTCCGCCGCCCCCACTGCCTCCAAGTCCAGCCCGAAGGATGAGAGGTCAACGTTGTAGGTTGGCGATGAGGGGATGCTGGGTGAGACGGCGGAGGTTGGGTAGTAGGTAGGCGGCGGCCTTGTGCCTCTCTTCCGCCGCCCCCACTGCCTCCAAGTCCAGCCCGAAGGATGAGAGGTCAACGTTGTAGGTTGGCGATGAGGGGATGCTGGGTGAGACGGCGGAGGTTGGGTAGTAGGTAGGCGGCGGCCTTGTGCCTCTCTTCCGCCGCCCCCACTGCCTCCAAGTCCAGCCCGAAAATCTCGCACACTTCTGCTAGGCAGTCGCGAAGCTCCTGCACATGAGAATAGTGGTGAACTAAGGAGAAGGGTAGGCAAGGAGGGAAGGAAGCCTTGGACGAGGCTTGCTCCTTCTGGTCCAGCTCATGGCGGAGAAATTCGCGCAAGCCATCTATGTAGGAGTCAAGATAGGATTTCACTTTGCTCAGTTTGCTTGAGCCCTCCGACAGTTCCAGTTTTGCCTGCAGTTTTAGGCGATTTGTAAAGTTTTAGATATTCCGATATAACCTGAGAAATGAAAAAGGCGACTCCTTCCAAATCTTCCCATTTGCTGGCTTCATGGAGTCCGAGGGAACCATCTGTAAAAAATACTAAGCTTAATTTCAGTTTACAAAGTTGAAAATAATTTTTATATTTTTTTCGGAAACATAATATTTGTCCATGCTTTATTGGCAAACTTGCTCCATTTCTATTTATGTCCATTTATACTTCCATCCAGCCCAAAAACTAGCAAAAATTGTCATTTTGGGTGGTTTTTGGAGGTTTTTCACTCATTTTACTTATTTATAAACAATTATTTTTTTAATGAACTCTATGCCCCAAAATTGACCCATAGTCATAAAAATTAGTCCAAATTAATATTTTTTAATGATTTTTACAGCATTAAGAGAGGTTATATATAAGCCTTTAGACAAATGGTATAATCAGCTGGAAAAGTTTTTTTGGGTCATTTTTGCGCGGCCGAAGGCCGCCTGCCGCGGAGGGCAGGGCAGTCAGAGCTCCGGAGGCCGGAGGGCATGGGTGCGGAGGCCCCGGAGCGTAGCCTAGCATGCGAAGCATGCTAGGCGAAGCGTAGGGGCCGTAGCACCCGTGCCCGGAGGCCGGAGGAGCTCTGGCGCCCTGCCCGAAGCGGCGGGCGGCCAAGGCCAGCTTAAGCAGTTACCCCATTTTTGTGTCCGTCTGTCCGCATATATCTTATATAATACGCGTGATGCCATTTTTGGGGGTGCCTCGGCGCCACCTGGATTCTTGACTTATCCTGGCATATGATAGCTCTATGTATCGGTATTGAGAAATTATTTAATAATTTTTGGGGCGCGCTGTGCATGGGTAATGTTGAAAATATGAAAAAATCAAAAACGTGCGCATTTTTGGCATTTTTGGGCTTTTTTGACTTCAAAACTTCATAGCTCCTCCATTTTTTAACTTTCTTTGTCGGACTTTTTTTTAAATTAAAGCTTCAACAATTCTACTCAAAATCCATTGTTTAATTTTCAACATTTTCAGTAAAATATTTGGAAAAAAATGGATTGAGTGATGCCAATTTTTCGATTTCTTGCCCACCCAGGAGTCTGATGTTTTTGGGATAAATCAAATAATTCTTCAAGGCAAAGTTAAGTCACCACAAACCCAGTCAATGTTACGTTCGTTGACCTAGAGGGATTGCATGCATCAAGTTTTTGAGTTCTTAGAGCTGCGTAGACTAAATATGCTTTTAAAAATGTGGCTCTCTTATTGTCCTCAATTTGAGTTTTCAACTGTGAATAAATCTTATTATATCATTTTTCTGAAAGGTCAATATATTTAAGGAAGATTTTAAGGGATGCAATTGGTTGCGTAACTTTAACTTAAACTTTAACTTAAGGTGGCCGCGCGAAGCGCGGCCACTGACCCATATTACTAGTATATATATATATATGTCTGTCCCGGGCCCGTACTCCGCGGTTTTTCAATGAAATTGGCTAATTTTTTGCATGAAGGTCCGCCTGGGTGGTATCTCCAGGCCATTTTTTGCGATGGACGTAATTTTTCGATTTTTGCCCAAAACTCAATTTTTTGATGTTTCAAAATATGAAAATTCATAAATCACTGGTTTTTCAATGAAATTAGCTGAATTTTGGCAGGTACGTCCGTCAAAGTAATATCTTGAAGCTGGCAAAAGGAATTTTCGAAATAATTATTATATCTTGATTTATAGACAAAAACCCAAAATCTTGATGTTTCAAAAATTTGAACATGCATAAATCCATTGTTTTTCTATGAAATCAGCTGATTTTTGGCAGGTACATCCATCAAAGTAATATCTTAAAGCTGGCAAAAGGATTTATTGAAATATTTATTTTATCTTGATTTATAGACAAAAACCCAAAATCTTGATGTTTCAAAAATTTGAACATGCATAAATCCATTGTTTTTCAATGAAATCAGCTAATTTTTGGCAGGTACGTATCAACCATGCGAATTGAAAAGTTTTGTAACGTAGCTAGTGGTTATTACTTGTACTGGAACAAAGGCCGCGCATCTTGGCGATAGCCGATAATACCTTGTTGACGAACCTACTAGGTGAATAGAGCAGACTTTTGTGCTCTATGCCAATTACCACATCGATTTTAAACCTTCCTGGACCAAGTTATGGACGAAAACGTGAAATGAGTAAATTTAGTTTTTAAATTTTCTAATATTTGAATGCAAGGCACATTTTGGTTAACCAAATCAGAAAAACCCAAAACTTTACATACGTTTTTGATATCGTTCGATAGCTAATAAATTGCTCTAAATGGTGCCATAGTTTGTTTGATAAGTTTTTGCCAATACTGGTCAGAAAAATGAACTAATATTTCAAAATCGCAAAATTGGAAGTTTCTAAAAATAGCACATTACGTGATAAATCTCAAAAACGATGTTTAAAATGTATCAATTTTCCATTCTGACGTTTTTCCGCAGGTTCTTAGCTTCATTTTGGTACCCATAACATTGCACAACTCGATAAAGAAATCAAACCACAAATCAATCTTTGTTGCCAACTTTACATTTGAGCCTATGTTATAACATAGGACCTTTTTTTAATGAAGAAAAAATCTCACTAAAAAACTTCTCACGTTTTACTGGTTCAAGTCTGCCATAAATCCTCTTCAGACTATTTCAGCCTAACCCTTAGCTTGGTATTCATGCAAAAATATTGATTGTTTTTCCATTAGTTTTGAAATTGGAGCCCCAAAGATCATGGCAAGTCCAGATTTGGTCCTATGTTATAACATAGGTCAAAATGCCCGAAAAAATTTTTGCTTTAAAAATTGAAGCAAATTTCCTAAAATGAAAGTCCTGACTCGAATACATCCAAAAATGCGAATTTTTTTCAATTGGCTTCAATAAATGTTAAAAAATGGACTAGCAAAAAATACTAATTTTTGGCCAAAGTTGAGCCTTAACGGACACTGTAGGGATCTCTTTTTTTCTTAGTTTTCCGCACAAAAAGCACATTTTTAGGTGTATTCGAGTCAGGACTTTCATTTTAGGACATTTGCTTCAATTTTTAAAGCAAAAATTTTTTTGGGCATTTTTGACCTATGTTATAACATAGGACCAAATCTGGACATGCCATGATCTTTGGGGCTCCAATTTCAAAACTAATGGAAAAACAATCAATATTTTTGCATGAATGCCAAGCTAAGGGTTAGGCTGAAATAGTCTGATGAGGATTTATGGCAGACTTGAACCAGTAAAACGTGAGAAGTTTTTTAGTGAGATTTTTTCTTCATTAAAAAAAGGCCCTATGTTATAACATAGGCTCAAATGTAAAGTTGGCAACAAAGATTGATTTGTGGTTTGATTTCTTTATCGAGTTGTGCAATGTTATGGGTACCAAAATGAAGCTAAGAACCTGCGGAAAAACATCAGTACGGAAAATTGATACATTTTAAACATCGTTTTTGAGATTTATCACGTCATGTGCTATTTTTAGAAACTTCTAATTTTGCGATTTTGAAATATTAGCTCATTTTTCTGACCAGTATTGGTAAAAACTTATCAAACAAACTATGGCACCATTTAGAGCGATTTATTAGCTATCGAACGATATCAAAAACGTATGTAAAGTTTTGGGTTTTTCTGATTTGGTTAACCAAAATGTGTCTTGCATTCAAATATTAGAAAATTTCAAAACTAAATTTACTCATTTCACGTTTTTGTCCATAACTTGGTCCAGGAAGGTAATCGATGTAGTAATCGGCATAGAGATCACAAAAGTCTGCTCTATTCACCTAATATGTTTGTTTGAAAACAAAAAATTTAAGGAAAATCAACTTTTCCAGCGACTTTTAAAGCCTTATATAAAGTGGCTCTTAAAACCATTCTTAAACCATTCATTATTTTTATTTTACACCATTATTTTGGACTTATTTTTATGACTGTGTAAATTTTATGTTATGTTTGCTCTAACAATGTTAGTCAAGATTACAAAAAAAATTTAAATTATGAATATGAGTGAAAAATCTCCGAAACCACCAAAAATGAAGATGACAGTTTATGGCCACCCCTTCAACAGCCCATCAATTTTTGCCAGTTTTATTTTGAAAATTTGAGGCATGTTTTGCTTCCCTATAGGGGGGTCATATCCGGATATGCCCCCCCTCTGTATCCGGATACAGCCCCCCTATAGGGGGGGGGGCCATATCCAGGCTGGCAACTTATTGTTCTAAGGTGTTTTTAGTGCAATTGGTCTAATGCTATTTTGTTTTTGTATTTTGTGGTAAAAATTGCGCATTCTGAAAAGAAATTTTGGTCATGAGGTCATGAATAAGAATAAGAGCAGAGAAAAAGCATTTTTTATGGTCATTTTTCTAGCACCTACTTTTTTCACCTTTGGAGCACCTGGAAAGCGAATTTTGATCAATTTGAACATTTATCATTTGAACATTCAGTCGAACATTTATTTCATCGAACATCGATCAATCAATAGAACAATTCATGCCTAAAAATTCGAATATTGAGACCAATTGCACCAATAAAATGCCTCCCAAGCAGATTTGTACATTTGAACAATCTTGAGACCAATTGCAATTGAACACCTTAGAACCAAAATTTGCCAGCCTGGATATGGCCCCCCCTATAGGGGGGGCTGTATCCGGATACAGAGGGGGGGGCATATCCGGATATGACCCCCCCTATAGGGGGGTGAAACATTCCTGAAAAATTTTGATTTTAGTTATATTCAGCCACGGCTGAGTAGCCGAACAAGGGGAATTAGAATTAGATTTTTTCTGAATTTTTTCCCCTTTGCCCTATGCTATAGTAAAGTAAATTTTGGAATTTTTCTCTAATCAATTTCTTTAAAACTGAAATGACTATGCTTGCAAGCTTACTTTGATGTCCCCTACCCAGGAAAAATTTATCATCGAATTCTGAGGGGGTGGATTTTTGGTCTTTATCCTTCTAAGTATTCATTTTCATTAATTTTCCATTTTCCATTTTCTTTCAATGTTATTTTGTCAATACTGCTCAATCATTCAATTCAGTTAAGAAATGCATTTTGCGAAAACTTAATTTACTTGTTTCAAAGGAAGATAGCGATATGTGGTAGTTTTTTTCTTTTCCCTTAATGTCTTAGACAGAGTTAAAGTTGTAGCTTTGTAGAGCTGTAAGAAGGGTGGTAAGATGGGTGGTGAGGCCAGTGCCCAAATTGCTTTAGAGAAGCCGCCACAAACTGCCGCCGCCTTGAAGAACTCCCGCTCTTCCATTCAATTTCTCTTTCCCAAATCTCCTACTTTTTCCCCACAAATTGTACGCGCTAAAATGTCTGTATAGATCTTAAATACAATTTGCAGACTGTAGATATGAAAGTAAAAAACGAGGGAATTATGTTCCTGGTTGAAGTTGGTGACTAAGAAGGGTAGCTGGAAGGGGTTGGCTTGGGGTGGGAGCTTGTGAATTTCATTTCCTTCATTTCCTTCGCTCCCCATATACACACTGAGACTTCTTCCCTGCTGGTCTTCTTTGAAGATTTTGCCATTTCGCTCCTTTCCTAGCTCCTTTCGCTTTTTATAACTTTTTATTTTTCTCCTAGCCTATCAGATTGACCATATTGCATCTAGTCATTCAAGGATATATTCAAGGAGTCCGTTCATAGAGTGAAGCAGAAGAAAGAGGCTGCAGGGCTCATTGGGCAAGCAGATAAGGCGTGGTGCTTGGAGGGAAGCCATGTGGAGGGCGGGTTTGGGTGAGTAGATAGTGCATACTTTGCTCTCTGCCCGGAATAGGCGAGGGTGTGAGAAATGGGAGTGCTGCGTTTTTGGTGGAGGGAGGGTTGGCAGGGTTGGTGGGGGAGGTAGGGTTGGTGGGGGAGGTAGAATTGGTGGGGAGGTGGTTGGAGGGGCAAGAAGGGAGGGTAGGCTAAAGGGGCGGCAGAAGAAAGAAGGAGGGGTGGGGTTTTGCCAAAGTGTGGGCTGGGGGCGGAAGGGAGGGTGAGGAGAGGGGGTGGGGGTGGAGGAGGGGGTGGAGTTAGCGGTTGCTTCTTCCTTTCTTCGATCCCGCACAGCTTCCTCCACTATGCTCCGCCCTCCGATGCCCCAAATCTTCTCCAAGTATATCCTCCTTCCCTATTGATATCCTGCTCGGCGAGCCGAGAGCCATTTGCTTGACCTCTTTTCAGCCATTTTTCTTCCCATCTGCCCTTGGGAAAAATGGGGCAATTGAGATTGCCTACTCAATTGTTTGCCTGGCGACTGAACGATTAGAAAAGAAGAGGAGGCTGCAGAGAGCGTCGGGCGTTGGGATGATGGGAGGAGTATGATGGTAGGATGGGGGTGGGGTGAGAGGTGAGAGAAGAATGGGGAGGGGGGTGGTGATGGTGTTGCTGGTGTTGTGGATGGGATGGGCGGGTGGTCTGATGGAGGCGGAGGTGCGAGAGTCGCTGGAGAGGTCCTCGCCCAAGTCCCTGCTCAGCAAAGCCCGCCGCTCCAACTATCGTGGCCTATTTGTGTCGTCGAAAACAAGAGTGGGGAGGAAAGGCGATGATGTTGGCAGAAGCAGCAGCGTTGGTGCGAGAAGAGGCCCAGCGCATTCGACGCGGCTCCGAAACTCGCGGCTGCACCAGCGACTCAGACATCGTGGACATCATCATGGATGGATACAAGCGCAACAAAGTACCCGGCGGCGGCGACGTCGCTGTTCCACCCCTCTTCCAAATTATCATCATTCCCACTCTCACATCCAATATCCCACTTTTAGGTGGAGGTGGAAGTCTGGGTTCAGGAAATCACCACCATATCTGACATTACCTCTGACTTTCAGCTGTTTGCTCTTTTCTTCCTGCTTCTTACACAAGTATCCCTTAGAATAGACGTAAATTTGAGGGATATCTACATATCGGAAATGTGGCTGGACCCAGAGCTAGGCTACGAGCACTTGAACCCTTGCAAGCAGAACCTAAGCCTCAACAATGAACTGCTCAAGAATATATGGGTCTTCTTTACCTCCTCTCCCCCTTCCTCTCCGCACCATTGAACCGTGACTGCAGACTCCCAATACCTGCTTTATCAACAGCAAAACGGCGGCACTCCACGAGTCACCCTTCCCCAACATCTTCCTCGTTCAAACCACCACACTGCTTCTTCTTTCTTTTCATCCATGTTTTTGAAGATGATTTACCCAAACGGAACTGTTTGGATCAACTACAGGTTTTGCCCACTTCATATGTTGGCAGAACTTTTACAGACCTGATATTGAGATTAAAACTGACGGGTCCTTGCAAGATGGAGTTCAGTCGTTTCCCATTCGACACAGTCCTCTGCCATCTCACATTCGAGAGCTTCAGCTACAACACTGATGAGGTCAAGATGCAGTGGTGATTTCTCAATAAGGCCCGAGAGGATGGAAGAAGGAAAGAATAAGCTCCTTTAGGTCCCCCATGGGCGTCGCTCCGATGAAAAAGATGGAGCTAGCAGATTACGAACTCATCAATATCACCGGAAAGCGCGAACTTCTCGTCCCCTCTTCCCATTTCCTCTTCTTCCTCTAGCCTCTCCACTTTCTCGCAACCTTTCAGCCCTACCCGGCTGGTAATTGGCACGAATTAACGATGGAGTTCCTATTTCATCGACGAGCGGGCTGGTACATATTTCAGGTTGCATCACTTGCTATCCTCCTTCTTCTATCCCAGCCCTTTGTCCTGCTGCAGGCATATCTTCCGACCTATGTCAATATCTTCATCAGCTGGATCGCCTTCTGCCTCGGCACCAAGGCCATCCCTGCGAGGACCATGCTTGGCGTCAACTCTCTACTCGCCATGGCAAACACACTCCGTCCCATTCTCATCCCTCTTCTCATACCACTCTTTGTACAGACTTTCCAATTCGGAAACATTGTACGCAACATTCCTCGGGTGTCATACGTCAAAGCCATCGACGTTTGGATGCTTTCATGCATGAGCCTGGTAAGTAGAGGATTGCTTTTGTTGGAAGAAGTAAGATGGGTTGTTTAAAGGTGTTCTGTTCGCTGCTGGAGCTTGGCTACGTGGGCTACGTGATCAGGGAGAATCCGAACAAAACCCAGCATATGCAGCAGCTAATCAAGTGGATGATTTCATTGTCGTAAGAGTTTCGATCATCCTGTCCTCTCAACCAGGCTCATGATGCCATCCAGCATGGCTCTTCATCGCGTTCGCCTCAAAGCCACCTCCGACAACACCGCCAAGAAGGATCCTCGGTTCCCTTCTCCAACCCTCTTTCCTGCCCATTTCCGTTTGGCTGCAGAGTGGGGCCAGAGCCGGGAGGAGGCGGGAAGAAGGAAGAGGGGGAGTTGGTGGAGAAAGACGGTGGAGTGATGGGGGAGACATCACCGCTGCTGGGCGACGAGGATTGGCGCGGGCGGATGGCCAGTGTGCAATCGCTGCCGCCGCTGAGTCCCTTCATCGTCTACGACAACTACGAGTACCGCCCGCCCGGCCTCCGCACCCTACACTGGCCCCCGCCCCCCTCCTTGCAGACCCAGTATCGGTCACCTCCACCTACACTCCAATCCTCTATCCTCACAGCTCTGATAGCCTCTATTCCTCCAGGACCTTGATCGCGGAAGCTGATCCAAAGCTGGTGGGCGATGCCAGCTTTCTGGATGTCAACGGACAGCCTATCACTAATGGCCAAAGGAAAGAGGCCCCCATCGGCGACAGTGAGCAGAATGCCCAGCAGTCTTCCTACGCCCAGCCAGCCTCTGCAAAACCTACTTTCACCCAGGTTCTCTCTACTTTCACAGTGAGCAGAATGCCCAGCAGTCTTCCTACGCCCAGCCAGCCTCTGCAAAACCTACTTTCACCCAGGTTCTCTCTACTTTCACAGTGAGCAGAATGCCCAGCAGTCTTCCTACGCCCAGCCAGCCTCTGCAAAACCTACTTTCACCCAGGTTCTCTCTACTTTCACAGTGAGCAGAATGCCCAGCAGTCTTCCTACGCCCAGCCAGCCTCTGCAAAACCTACTTTCACCCAGGTTCTCTCTACTTTCACAGTGAGCAGAATGCCCAGCAGTCTTCCTACGCCCAGCCAGCCTCTGCAAAACCTACTTTCACCCAGGTTCTCTCTACTTTCACAGTGAGCAGAATGCCCAGCAGTCTTCCTACGCCCAGCCAGCCTCTGCAAAACCTACTTTCACCCAGGTTCTCTCTACTTTCACAGTGAGCAGAATGCCCAGCAGTCTTCCTACGCCCAGCCAGCCTCTGCAAAACCTACTTTCACCCAGGTTCTCTCTACTTTCACAGTGAGCAGAATGCCCAGCAGTCTTCCTACGCCCAGCCAGCCTCTGCAAAACCTACTTTCACCCAGGTTCTCTCTACTTTCACAGTGAGCAGAATGCCCAGCAGTCTTCCTACGCCCAGCCAGCCTCTGCAAAACCTACTTTCACCCAGGTTCTCTCTACTTTCACAGTGAGCAGAATGCCCAGCAGTCTTCCTACGCCCAGCCAGCCTCTGCAAAACCTACTTTCACCCAGGTTCTCTCTACTTTCACAGTGAGCAGAATGCCCAGCAGTCTTCCTACGCCCAGCCAGCCTCTGCAAAACCTACTTTCACCCAGGTTCTCTCTACTTTCACAGTGAGCAGAATGCCCAGCAGTCTTCCTACGCCCAGCCAGCCTCTGCAAAACCTACTTTCACCCAGGTTCTCTCTACTTTCACAGTGAGCAGAATGCCCAGCAGTCTTCCTACGCCCAGCCAGCCTCTGCAAAACCTACTTTCACCCAGGTTCTCTCTACTTTCACAGTGAGCAGAATGCCCAGCAGTCTTCCTACGCCCAGCCAGCCTCTGCAAAACCTACTTTCACCCAGGTTCTCTCTACTTTCACAGTGAGCAGAATGCCCAGCAGTCTTCCTACGCCCAGCCAGCCTCTGCAAAACCTACTTTCACCCAGGTTCTCTCTACTTTCACAGTGAGCAGAATGCCCAGCAGTCTTCCTACGCCCAGCCAGCCTCTGCAAAACCTACTTTCACCCAGGTTCTCTCTACTTTCACAGTGAGCAGAATGCCCAGCAGTCTTCCTACGCCCAGCCAGCCTCTGCAAAACCTACTTTCACCCAGGTTCTCTCTACTTTCACAGTGAGCAGAATGCCCAGCAGTCTTCCTACGCCCAGCCAGCCTCTGCAAAACCTACTTTCACCCAGGTTCTCTCTACTTTCACAGTGAGCAGAATGCCCAGCAGTCTTCCTACGCCCAGCCAGCCTCTGCAAAACCTACTTTCACCCAGGTTCTCTCTACTTTCACAGTGAGCAGAATGCCCAGCAGTCTTCCTACGCCCAGCCAGCCTCTGCAAAACCTACTTTCACCCAGGTTCTCTCTACTTTCACAGTGAGCAGAATGCCCAGCAGTCTTCCTACGCCCAGCCAGCCTCTGCAAAACCTACTTTCACCCAGGTTCTCTCTACTTTCACAGTGAGCAGAATGCCCAGCAGTCTTCCTACGCCCAGCCAGCCTCTGCAAAACCTACTTTCACCCAGGTTCTCTCTACTTTCACAGTGAGCAGAATGCCCAGCAGTCTTCCTACGCCCAGCCAGCCTCTGCAAAACCTACTTTCACCCAGGTTCTCTCTACTTTCACAGTGAGCAGAATGCCCAGCAGTCTTCCTACGCCCAGCCAGCCTCTGCAAAACCTACTTTCACCCAGGTTCTCTCTACTTTCACAGTGAGCAGAATGCCCAGCAGTCTTCCTACGCCCAGCCAGCCTCTGCAAAACCTACTTTCACCCAGGTTCTCTCTACTTTCACAGTGAGCAGAATGCCCAGCAGTCTTCCTACGCCCAGCCAGCCTCTGCAAAACCTACTTTCACCCAGGTTCTCTCTACTTTCACAGTGAGCAGAATGCCCAGCAGTCTTCCTACGCCCAGCCAGCCTCTGCAAAACCTACTTTCACCCAGGTTCTCTCTACTTTCACAGTGAGCAGAATGCCCAGCAGTCTTCCTACGCCCAGCCAGCCTCTGCAAAACCTACTTTCACCCAGGTTCTCTCTACTTTCACAGTGAGCAGAATGCCCAGCAGTCTTCCTACGCCCAGCCAGCCTCTGCAAAACCTACTTTCACCCAGGTTCTCTCTACTTTCACAGTGAGCAGAATGCCCAGCAGTCTTCCTACGCCCAGCCAGCCTCTGCAAAACCTACTTTCACCCAGGTTCTCTCTACTTTCACAGTGAGCAGAATGCCCAGCAGTCTTCCTACGCCCAGCCAGCCTCTGCAAAACCTACTTTCACCCAGGTTCTCTCTACTTTCACAGTGAGCAGAATGCCCAGCAGTCTTCCTACGCCCAGCCAGCCTCTGCAAAACCTACTTTCACCCAGGTTCTCTCTACTTTCACAGTGAGCAGAATGCCCAGCAGTCTTCCTACGCCCAGCCAGCCTCTGCAAAACCTACTTTCACCCAGGTTCTCTCTACTTTCACAGTGAGCAGAATGCCCAGCAGTCTTCCTACGCCCAGCCAGCCTCTGCAAAACCTACTTTCACCCAGGTTCTCTCTACTTTCACAGTGAGCAGAATGCCCAGCAGTCTTCCTACGCCCAGCCAGCCTCTGCAAAACCTACTTTCACCCAGGTTCTCTCTACTTTCACAGTGAGCAGAATGCCCAGCAGTCTTCCTACGCCCAGCCAGCCTCTGCAAAACCTACTTTCACCCAGGTTCTCTCTACTTTCACAGTGAGCAGAATGCCCAGCAGTCTTCCTACGCCCAGCCAGCCTCTGCAAAACCTACTTTCACCCAGGTTCTCTCTACTTTCACAGTGAGCAGAATGCCCAGCAGTCTTCCTACGCCCAGCCAGCCTCTGCAAAACCTACTTTCACCCAGGTTCTCTCTACTTTCACAGTGAGCAGAATGCCCAGCAGTCTTCCTACGCCCAGCCAGCCTCTGCAAAACCTACTTTCACCCAGGTTCTCTCTACTTTCACAGTGAGCAGAATGCCCAGCAGTCTTCCTACGCCCAGCCAGCCTCTGCAAAACCTACTTTCACCCAGGTTCTCTCTCCTGTCCCTTATTTCCGAAGAACACGATTCAAGCCATGATTTGAGGGCGAAAATCAAGCAGCGCGCATTGACCGCATTTCCTCCCGCGTCTTTCCTACCGTTTTCGCCATTTTCAACATTTTCTATTGGTAATCGTTAACTTCACTTTTGACTTCGCGTTTTTCCCGCACCTACTTTCCCCGGCTTTTTCGATTTGGGCAGTGATGTGTGATGACGTGAGGGTTTGGTTTGAGGTATTACTATTACCTAAGCCCGGCGCCGGAAGCCAGCGAAGAATCGCCGCCCATTTGATCTCCCCTTGTGATATGATGCACTTGGGCTGGCGCGAACGGAGCTTTAGCGAAGTGTCAGCGCCCAGCCCCTCTTTTCGACCCAGGTGTACGTTTTCGGGGTTATTGCTAGATCTTAAAATTGATAAGGATCCTGCTCCTCACAGAAGAATCCAATCGCTATGATTCTTTTTGCATTGGAAAGAGCATCATCCAATTGACCAAAACTCGCGAGAAATCGCCAAAAAGTTGCAGCAATCATTAAAAAATCTTTCAAAACCATATGTCCGAACTCCTCCTCCTCCTTCTCCTTCTCCTTCTCCTTCTCCGCATCTATTCAATGGACGATAGTAGGTATTTAATCGGCATGTACTAAAGGCATCAATCGGCAAGTTCCAATGGTAATTACATGTAATTAGTATAGGTTAATTATGTACAGTCATACATGCGGCTGAGTGGTCAAGTGGCTTGTTCGTCTTACTTGGACAAGTGAGGGCTGGGTTCGAACCTAATTCAATGCAAGACTTTTTGCTTTTTATATACAAAAGTGGATGAAATATGTGGTACCATCGGCAAGCAAAAAATTTTTTTTTCCTCATAAATTCTTTTTAGCTAACTTTTTATATTTTTTTTAAACCATAATTCAATTGTTAAATTGATTATTATTAATTAATCAATTCAATTAAATTCAAATTATTTCAATATAAAATTTGTATTTAAACATTTTATACTATATTAAAAGTGGAAGAAATATCTGGTACCATCGGCAAGCCAAATGTGGGTCTCTTTTCTCCAAATTTGGTAATTGCCTCAGCAAAAAGTCAAGGAAATACATCTACTACTAGTGGAATCTGCTGCGTCATCTGCATTTTGTTTTGGGCGCGCATGGAAAGAGACACTGAACTGCGCGCCAAAAACAAAATGCAACTGTCCAAGCAGCAGATTCCACTAGTAGTAGATGTATTTCCTTGACTTTTTGCTCGAGGCAATTACCAAATTTGGAGAAAAGAGACCCACATTTGGCTTGCCGATGGTACCAGATATAATCATAGATTGCATATCCTATCCCCATCCCCGTTGTCTTAGGCTTGGTTTATTGCCGGAAAATGCTTACCCGGCATGGTCTGACGATGACGGTCCACAAGACAGGTGGCGCAGATGCTCGCCGAGCACTGACGACACCAGCGGAAGTCCGCCACCGCCTTCGCCTCATCGCAGTCCCGGCACAGCAGACTACCTGCCCATTTGGAGCGCAGCTGACAGCGCCAGTCCTTCCCCTCAACACCTCATTCATTCCACCCAGGCTCAATAGTGCACTCGAACAGGCTTACGGCTGACAGCTTGGTCCTTTGTCGGCACTTGGGGCAGAGGATGCTAGAGCCTTCCGTTCCGTTGGACTTGGCCAGGGAGGCCTCCTCAGAACAGGTGCTGGAGACTCCGTTCTGCTTCTCTGACTCCTCTGACTGCGCATCTTCTACTCGAATATCGCCTGACGTCCACTTTATTCCGCTTCTATCTGGACGGCGAATGGCTAAACCTTTGACGAGTGAAGCTGTGCACTGGAGGCAGTAGAAGTGGAGGCAGTCCAGAAGCTTGAACTCCCGACATTCGTTGAAGCAGATGACACACTCCATGTTGTATGTTTCTCTGCAGGGAAAGAGGTGGGGTGGTGGGGTACGCGTGGTGGACCTGAACCCAGGGGAGTTCCCTACCTCAATGACAATATGACTGCATACGGGTACCTACATGTGCGATAGGCCCTTCTTTGGTCTTCTTCCTTTACATCCTTTTCGCCCTACTCAGACCTTGGCCTTGTTCATGTTCCATGATTTGGATGAAAGTTCTCCGCTTTATTCGCTTATCATATCATAAATCCGTAAAAAGAGAGATAATCGCCACCAGAAGCAAAAAGGCCAGAAGCTAAAGCACAAATGTGTTCGTATTGCTCAGTCCATCTTGTAGTATTCCGTGGTCCAGTAAATGGAGCTTTGAACCTGGATCATTGTTGGTGGAAGTGAGATGAAGGGGGAAGAATGAAATGAGAAATGCCTCTTTGCGGTCGTTGAGAAGGAAAGTCTCTTGAAAATCCCCGAAGCCCCAGCTGGAAACGCCGAGGGCCAGAAGATCCCCCGCCACCGTGCATTCGCTGAACTCATTCGCATACACCTCCCAGCCAAGTCTTCTCATCCTCCCTCTAAAATTACCCAAACAGCTGGGCTACCTTGAGAGTTTGGTTTGGCTTGAGGATGGTGTTGGGCGGGAATTGGTACTCCATCTCCTCGTCGCCCTTGAAACCATCTTTCACTTCCGCCACGCGTCTCAGCAGTCGCCAGCCGCTGATGTTCACCGACTTCAACCGCTTCTTTCCATTCATCATACAAGGCTTTCAACTAGGCCTCCCCCAACTCTGGCCCTGAGACCGGAGGTGTTGGCGACTTCGAGGAAGCGGCCGAGAGGGTCCACGCGAGCGATGCTCATGTTGCCCTGCAGGATACGCTGGTGCAGCTCCCGAGTGCTCCGACGCTCTTCATCGTCGCGTCGAATCTCCTGCCAAGCTTTCCTTACCACCCAACCTCTGCAAGGGGGCCAAGAGGCCAGGCGACCTGCCAGCCCTTCCACTTCTCTCCGCCTTCGTCGCTTCGCATCTCACGAGTCATCTGCTCCTTCACCATGTCTATCAGCGAGCCCTCAAAGACACTTGCGCTTCGGCCAATGAAGCTGCCTGAGTCTCAGTGAACCTTGCGGAAGTCGTTGAGAGAAGAGTTGGTCGTCATGGTGGACTGCAGATGTGCTTCCTTGAGATTATGAGGGTTAAACCTGAGTGTTGGTTTGTAAACCTTGAAAGGTTGGTAGTGGGAGAAGGGGGCGGTGGAAGGTTGAGTGGAAGGAGGGCGAGTGGAGGGCGGAGGGGAGGCTTTGACGGGTAGGGGGAGTGTGGGCGCCACGCGGTAGTGCTCTGGCAGCGACTCTGCCTTCTCCTCCAAGTTCATTTCTCCATCTTTACTGCTTCCCATGAAGTGAGTGTGGCAACGGAGTGATCATAGCGGACGGATTGAAGCGGGCTCTGGAGCGGAGGGCATCGGGAGAGGTGGCTGAGAAGTTTGGCCAGGAGGTGAATGAATCCCAGGAGGGCCAGGGCCAGCAGGGAGTAGGCCAACACTCCCATGCCTAACTCCAGCCCCATTGCCCTTGCTTCAATCTCTTCTATTGCGCCAATACTAAGGGAAGTGGGGAAGGAAACGTGGTGCTTATTTGTCGGTGCGCTGTCGTTGAAGGCAGTAGAGAGCGAGACTGCCGGCAAGGAATAGGGCGTAGAGGACGGCGATGACCAAGAGGCTGTAGGCCGCAATGGAGATGAGATGATCGTAACCTTCGCTCAGTTCGCCAACGCTTGGGCTACCCATTTTCGCATTAGTTGTCTTTCAATGCCTCACTTCCTTACTCAGCTTTTCACACTGAGCACAAAACCATTGCACCAGTCTAGACAAAACAGAAGGAGGGATGTGTCTGGCATAAATAGATGAGGGTGGAGCAGGCCTGGCCTTGGTGTGATATGCGGGGGATGTGAAAGAGCAGGAAGGCATTGAGGTGGGTGGAATATGGGAATGGGATTGAGTGGATGAACTGGTTTGAGCATGTGCGCTGCGTGGGTGCAGGCAGGTGCGGAGGATGGAGGGCACAGTCAGATAGCACTGCCTTTTGTTCACCTTTCCATCGGCAAAAAGGGACGGGCGGTTTCGGGTTCACTAACACACCCACTCCACCCAACCCCCGCCAACGATACAGCCGAGTAACCCTCTCCACTACATCCAAACTCACCGAGCAATGCAATCCCCACTTTAGCATAGAAAGAGACATATATTTGCATAAAATAACCCCTGCATGCAGGGTTACAGCTGTTAGCGGTTTTTACTGCTCTAAGGGCTTGTTGTAGTTCCATTCACCCTCTCGTGGATAGCCCATCAATTGAATTTACCAAAGTACAAATACATTCATAAAGGAGAGCTGGAAAGATAGAGACCAGCTGTAAAATGAAGCTGAACATTGAGTCCTTGGAAGCCAAGACGAAGGACTTGAATTCCGATGCCCAGGCCTGTTGCTTTGGCCCGCTTGTCTTGAGGCTCAATGAGAACTTCCTTCTCCAGTCGCGCATTTGGTCGTTCTGCTAGCTCCCTGCCGATTTCTCTCCGATAGGCTTTGATGCAGGCTTGAAATTCGGAGCTGGTTTGCAATGTTTCCAGTCGGGCTTCCTCCTCGAGGCCGGGCGATCGTTCAGCGTCGGAGTCTGTCTGGTCTTCGGAAGGGAGCTGGAGGACGGAGACCGCGCATCGGAGACTCCGCCGCTGCTCGCGACAGGCATCCATCAGCATTGGCAGAAGAAGAAAGGGTTCAGAGGTGAAGCGCAGGCGTTTGAGCTTTGGTTGCTGGAGCAGGAGTTGTGGAAGGTCAACTTCCGCCGCTATAATCCCGTCGAATAGAGAGAGGCTGCGGAGGGCTGGAGGGAGTTGAGGGAAGTAATTGGCCATCATCAGATGCTTCAGATTGGGTAAACGGGGCAGGATGAGGCTGGCGAGGCGCTCAGAGTTGCCCTCAAGACCGCAGCGGAGGAGCTGAGGACAGGCGGCCAAAAAGTCAATCAGTGCGTCCAGGCCTCCTTCCTCAGTGGGGTCGGCCATCTCCACGTGTCGGAGGGTGGCGGAAAGGCCGGAAGCGAGTAGGGCGTGGGTGATGCGACGGAGCAGGAAAGGACGCTCCGAGGGGCTGCTCATGTCCCATTCCCAGCAAAGATGAAGCGGCGGAGTGGATGTTGTAATGGGTCCAGGGCTGAGGCTCAATTCCACGAAGTCCTCGCCCATCAACAGCTGTAGGTAGCGGACGGCGCAGTGAGCTTTGGAGGACGCAGCTATTCGCCGATTGAGGCAGCAAATGCGTGGCCAGTCCTCCATCGAACTGCACCCCATCACCTGCCAGGCAATTGCTGCCTCACCTGAGCCAGCTCAATGGACCACACCTTGCTCGTTAGATGTGGAGCGTTGAACACCACCTTTTCTAGCTTACTTTCATTGCTCATTTCTTTTTTGAAGATAGACAATTAAGTTTTAAGTCAAAATACAAAGAAAGTGTATACATATGCTGAAGTGTTCGATCAGCATGGCCATTTTGCGCAGTTTACTCACCGCTTTCCCGTGCTTGACTACACATTTTGAAAAGTGTCAAATATAAACAAAAAAATGTAAAGAGCAGCTAAATTTAAGGCTCTATGTCATAAATTGAGGTTGGGAGAAGGTGGTGTGAAGAAGAAAGTAGGAAAAGAGGTTGTGGCGGCAGAGAGGTGATGAGTGGCGAAGAGCGTCGGGGGATGGAGGGCGTGGATCGAGGGGGGGGGGGGTAAAAGGGTGATTGGCTACTACGACCTGTCGATGAAGAAGCAAGGCAAAGACAACGTGCACTCTGCACATCTCTGTCTCTCCCTCCATGAACACACCGCAATCTACTTCCTACCGCTCGCCTCACTCTGCTTTGCCCTGATGCTGCTGCCGGCCGCTGTCATGATGTCATTGTCATGATTTCTCTCTCCCTCCTCACCAGTCTCCTCAATCTATCCGCCGTCGTTCATTCCGATGCCAGTCGACGTCAAGAAAGCGGTGAGGGATGAATAGAAGGCGGAGTATTGTGAAGAGGTTTGGCGAATGTAGAAGAGGAATCGGTGGTGGGAGCCCTGGCGACGTGTCCGGAGGACTGCAGTCGCTGGTCCGCCTGGCTAGGTAGAGCCTGTTCCCAAGGCTGCTTCCCCGAACAGACCTGCTGCCTCTGCTCCCTCATCCCCACCTGCTATCCCCCCCTACCCCATCGAGGTCCCTCCCTTTCCAATCCTAAAAGGCGAGCGCTTCAAAAGGGAGTGGGTCATAGATCTGGCCATATGCCCCGGGCACCTGGCAGTGGAAGGCTTCTGTCCGGGTGAGGGGCTGGACTGTCGCGGCGGAGGGGACTGCGCCCTGGGCTTGGCCTGCTGTCGAGGCAGTGGGCTCTGTCTAAGAACGGAATGCTACGACCTCTCCGCCCCTGTACCGCCATTCACACCGCCAAGGTATGGAAGGCTTCTGTCCGGGTGAGGGGCTGGAGTGTCGCGGCGGAGGGGACTGCGCCCTGGGCTTGGCCTGCTGTCGAGGCAGTGGGCTCTGTCTAAGAACGGAATGCTACGACCTCTCCGCCCCTGTACCGCCATTCACACCGCCAAGGTATGGAAGGCTTCTGTCCGGGTGAGGGGCTGGAGTGTCGCGGCGGAGGGGACTGCGCCCTGGGCTTGGCCTGCTGTCGAGGCAGTGGGCTCTGTCTAAGAACGGAATGCTACGACCTCTCCGCCCCTGTACCGCCATTCACACCGCCAAGGTATGGAAGGCTTCTGTCCGGGTGAGGGGCTGGAGTGTCGCGGCGGAGGGGACTGCGCCCTGGGCTTGGCCTGCTGTCGAGGCAGTGGGCTCTGTCTAAGAACGGAATGCTACGACCTCTCCGCCCCTGTACCGCCATTCACACCGCCAAGGTATGGAAGGCTTCTGTCCGGGTGAGGGGCTGGAGTGTCGCGGCGGAGGGGACTGCGCCCTGGGCTTGGCCTGCTGTCGAGGCAGTGGGCTCTGTCTAAGAACGGAATGCTACGACCTCTCCGCCCCTGTACCGCCATTCACACCGCCAAGGTATGGAAGGCTTCTGTCCGGGTGAGGGGCTGGAGTGTCGCGGCGGAGGGGACTGCGCCCTGGGCTTGGCCTGCTGTCGAGGCAGTGGGCTCTGTCTAAGAACGGAATGCTACGACCTCTCCGCCCCTGTACCGCCATTCACACCGCCAAGGTATGGAAGGCTTCTGTCCGGGTGAGGGGCTGGAGTGTCGCGGCGGAGGGGACTGCGCCCTGGGCTTGGCCTGCTGTCGAGGCAGTGGGCTCTGTCTAAGAACGGAATGCTACGACCTCTCCGCCCCTGTACCGCCATTCACACCGCCAAGGTATTGCTGTGAGAATGAGAATCAACGTATAGGAGTGGTGTAGAAATTTAGATGTTTAGCGACTGGAGGCCCCGCTCAGTGCGATGTGTACGAGTGTAGCAGTGACAGGCATTGCGGTCCAGCCAAACGGTTACACTTTCCTTTTCGTAATATTACGATGCGCATCAGATGGAATTAGATGCTGCGAAAATGCGTGCGGAAGTTACGTTTGCGAATTACAGCCGCCAAAGGCCAATTCATTTAGTTCACCGCTCAACCCTGGTACGCATTTATTGCCTGTTAGTAACCTAAAGGCGCTCTAAAAGTATGTTAGTAATCCCACCTCAGCTTATCGATCTATCCAAAATATTGTACAAATTAATTTTATTTTGTATTTGTCAGCATAATGCTAAGATTGTTGTGTATGTGTGAAGTGTTGGCAATATGTACTAAGACCACAATTTATATGCAGCAACCTTGTCACTGGCAAAAACTTCTGCCACTAATACTTCATGGCCTACCTTCTCTATCGCAGCCCCGAAGCAGATAACAACGCTACCAAGGCCAATCACGTTGAGCTCCACGTCAAATACAAGGATTCATCTCTCCTCTTCATTAGCTTCGACAACAAGCAGCACGATAGCTACAACGACAACGAACTCACCCAACCCAACCACACCTGCAAAAACGATTTCAACCACGACTGCTACTAGCTCGATCATAACATCATCGACCACAACAACCACAGCCACCACAACGACTTCAACGACTAAGTTAACGACAACCACTACTAGCACAACGACTACACCGATTACTAGCACTACCTCAACTACTACTACATCTACTACGTCTGTTTCTGGCCCATCTTCCACAGCTACTGCTGCGTCCACCTCTACTAGCAGGACTATATCTCCCATGATTGTTGCTGCTTCTTCTCCTACTACTTCAACAACTAAGCCTACTAGTACTACAACTGTAACTTCAACAACTATCAGTAAACGAAAATCAGCGATGGTCACCCCCACAGCTGGAAGAAAAATCGCAGCTGGCGATCCTGTCTTGAGAGCTTCTTCTACGCTTTCAACCACCCCATGGCCCCCCGACTCCACGCCCTCCAGTACCATTTATTTATTCTCGAAATGGCCACGCATGCAGTCGTTTGCAGCACCCTCTTCCACTTTTCATCAAACACTCGGCCCCAGTCATTTGGCGCGAAGATTGCCTTTCAGGTTTTCCTATTCAATTTGCAACGCTTTCGGTATCTCTGCCTATTTGAAGGCAGAATTTGGCGTCTGGAAGGCGAAAGAAGGGGAGCATTGAGCAGTCTGAGCTTCCTGCAGTTTCCCAAGTTCCAACGCTTGGCAGCCTGTCTTCCGAGGAATGCAGAGACCGCTATCAGGCCTGCGGCAAATACTGCAAAAGCAGGCAGGACGATGCATACGAGGTCACCTTCTCTCCTCTTAATCATTCAGCTGATGAGGAGCTAGAAGAGCTGAAGGTTTGGCGAGAAATATATCGAGATTGGCTAACAGTCTGGTGCCGTGCTTCCTGCGATCTGTGCTAATCTTTTCTTCGGGTCAATTTAAGTTACATAACATAACGTACTACCACATAACATAACATAAAAAATCCGCATAACATAACATAAAAATATTTTTTGCATAACATAACATACGCATAACATAACATTACTTTCACATAACATAACCGAGATTGTTATGTTATGTATAGGAAATATGTTATGTTATGCGGGAGAAAACAGGCTTTAATGTTATGTGCTGCATAAGAAAAGTGGGTATAGAGTTATGTTATGCATAAGAAAAGTGGGTTTAGAGTTATGTTATGCGTAAGAAAAGTGGGTATAGAGTTATGTTATGTAAATGCAATGGTGTATTTTTACTAAAATAAAAGTGCTATGCTCCATAAAAAGGCTCAGCAGCAAATGGGATGCAGTGCATTGAGTACCTGAGTGCTGCAGGTAGGCCAAGCAAGCATATTATGGCAATGCAACTTGCCACAAGTAGTGAACCTCCCTAACAAATGGTCTAAACCCCCTCACTGCTAATGGGGAAAATTAAGACCAGGACATTAAAAGTTGGAATTTTCAAATAAACCTCATGCATCCATGTTATGGGTATACATGGCCTCGTTTTGATGCATTCAGTGAGAATCTGGTCACTGAATGGATAGTTTGGACCAACAAGGTATTCTCGGCGGTTGCCAAGATGCGCGGCCTCACCTCAAGACACCACCTAGATGAAAATGCATGTCAAAATTCAACAGATTTCAGTGAATTATACATGTTTCGATTTTTGAAACATCAAGATTTTGGCTTCTTCTTAAATCAAGAAATACTAATTACTTCGAAAATTCATTTTGCCAGCTTTAAAATATTACTTTCACGGACGTACATACCAAAAATCAGCTAATTTCATTGAAAAACCATGGACTTATGAATGTTCAAATTTTTGAAACATCAAGATTTTGGGTTTTTGACCATAAATCAATAAATAATAAATATTTCAAAATTTCGTCTGGTCAGCTTCAAGATATTACTTAGACGAACGTACCTGCCAAAATTCAACAAAATTCATTGAAAAACCAGTGATTTACGATTTTTCGTATTTTGAAACATCAAAAAATTGAGTTTTGGGTAAAAATTAAAAAATTTCGCAAAGCCCTAATAATGGTGCCAAGGCATCACCAAGGCGGACTCTCATGCAAAATTTCAGCCACTTTCATGGAAAAACCAGTGATTTACGATTTTTAGTGTTTTGAAACATCAAAAAATTGAGTTTTGGGCGAAAATCGAAAAATTACGTCAAGCCCAAAAAATGGCCTGGAGATACCACCCAGGCGGACTTTCATGCAAAAAATCAGCCAATTTGGTTGAAAAACCGCAGAGGCCGGGCCCGGCACAGACATATATATATATATATATATATATATATATATATATATATATATATATATATATATATATTTTGAACTCCAATTCAGGGTATTTTTGGCCAAACCCACGACCGTCACTGAATGCATCAAAACGAGGCCATTTTATCCATAACATGGAATGCATGAGGTCTATTTGAAAATTCCAACTTTTAATGTCCTGGTCTTAATTTTCGCCATTAGCAGTGAGGGGGTTTAGACCATTTGTCAGGGAGGTTCACTACTTGTGGTAAGGTGCCATTGCCATAATATGCTTGCTTGGCCTACCTGCAGCACTCAGGTACTCAATGCACTGCATCCCATTGGCTGCTGAGCCTTTTTATGGAGCCCCAATGGGGTTGCTAGTACACTAATACATAACGTAACATAACACTTCACTTACATAACATAACAAAACAATTAGGGCACAAATTTGCCAATTTCACTAAATTTTTGGTCCAAACTATTCATTCAGTGACCAGATTCTCACTGAATGCATCAAAACGAGGCCATGTATACCCATAACATGGATGCATGAGGTTTATTTGAAAATTCCAACTTTTAATGTCCTGGTCTTAATTTTCCCCATTAGCAGTGAAAGGGTTTAGACCATTTGTTAAGGAGGTTCACTACTTGTGGCAAGTTGCATTGCCATAATATGCTTGCTTGGCCTACCTGCAGCACTCAGGTACTCAATGCACTGCATCCCATTGTCTGCTGAGCCTTTTTATGAGCCACGATGGGGTTGCTAGTACACTAATACATAACATAACATAACACTTCACTTACATAACATAACAAAACAATTAGGGCACAAATTTTCCAATTTCACTAAATTTTTGGTCCAAACTATTCATTCAGTGACCAGATTCTCACTGAATGCATCAAAACGAGGCCATGTATACCCATAACATGGATGCATGAGGTTTATTTGAAAATTCCAACTTTTAATGTCCTGGTCTTAATTTTCCCCATTAGCAGTGAGGGGGTTTAGACCATTTGTTAAGGAGGTTCACTACTTGTGGCAAGTTGCATTGCCATAATATGCTTGCTTGGCCTACCTGCAGCACTCAGGTACTCAATGCACTGCATCCCATTGTCTGCTGAGCCTTTTTATGGAGCCTCGTTGGGGTTGCTAGTACACTAATACATAACGTAACATAACACTTCACTTACATAACATAACAAAACAATTAGGGCACAAATTTGCCAGTTTCACTAAATTTTTGGTCCAAACTATTCATTCAGTGACCAGATTCTCACTGAATGCATCAAAACGAGGCCATGTATACCCATAACATAGATGCATAAGGTTTATTTGAAAATTCCAACTTTTAATGTCCTGGTCTTAATTTTCCCCATTAGCAGTGAGGGGGTTTAGACCATTTGTTAGGGAGGTTCACTACTTGTGGCAAGTTGCATTGCCATAATATGCTTGCTTGGCCTACCTGCAGCACTCAGGTACTCAATGCACTGCATCCCTTTGGCTGCTGAGCCTTTTTATGGAGCATAGCACTTTTATTTTAGTAAAAATACACCATTGCATTTACATAACATAACTTTATACCCACTTTTCTTACGCATAACATAACTCTAAACCCACTTTTCTTATGCATAACATAACTCTATACCCACTTTTCTTATGCAGCACATAACATTAAAGCCTGTTTTCTCCCGCATAACATAACATATTTCCTATACATAACATAACAATCTCGATTATGTTATGTGAAAGTAATGTTATGTTATGCGTATGTTATGTTATGCAAAAAATATTTTTATGTTATGTTATGTGGATTTTTTATGTTATGTTATGTGGTAGTACGTTATGTTATGTAACTTAAACCAGCCCC